>JAULKN010000097.1:0-11384 GCA_032356625.1 Axiothella rubrocincta
ATACAAGATTAGTTATAGCTATAGCCGATCACAAGAATATACAGCATAGGTAGAAGAAATGACAGTTTTAAAGTGGAGGAAATACACAGGGAAAGAGTTTTATTTGGTGGTCAGAAAACAAAACAGGAATAAAAAGGGACGCATTGGGTATATTTATTAATTAGTCTGAGGGAATAGCCAAGGAAGGTCTTTGCACCATATGCTCAACAATAAGCATTTTTTGCCAAAATGTTTTAACAACTAATAGTTAAAAAATAAAATAAAAGTAATGAACATGATTGAAGTATAACACCAGGGCTCTCTATTTTAGCAAACTCATCGATATTTCTGAATCGCCCGACATTTGTGATGCCGTCATGCATCCGTGACAATTGCTATATTTGTCCGTAAAACAACTGCTATTCGTGAGCAAAGTACTAGTTCCATCAACCAAAATGTCAAGGATTCCTTGCCACAAGGAATAAAGCCCCTCAACTTTTTGTTTTTTCATTTCCGAGTGATCATTTTTTTTCATACTGTAAAATGAGACTATGGGCTCGGAAAAGTTACCTTTCAGAAATTACCACACTACTTAAACCACTGCAATAATGGTAAAGAGTAATTGTGTGGTACATTTCCTAACATGACAGAGGACACAACACTAGATTACAGACTTACCCATACCCCTGAAAGGCCCCCTAAAAAAAAAAAACATTCTACTGAATTCAGAAACACCAGTTCTCAATTTGTAACTTTCACACCCCTTTCATGGTGAAAGGCATTATTTGTCCCCCATGATAAGCATCATGCCCAGTAAGGTTATATCCCTACGGCAGTGGATACCGTACAATCCCACGGAGGACAGACGGACTGACGGACATACAAGTTAATCCTGCAACAGTTCACACCTGAACACCACCCCACAACGATGTGAAATGATGTCATCTACTGTCAAACAAATTGCACTATCACACCTTGGGTCTGGATGGATATTATTTGTCTGATTTGGGATTTCCTTTTCCCAAACCTATAAGCTGAAACAGCAATCTGACTCAGACTTAATGACACTTAAGACAGACTGTAAAATTACGTCAGGTACGTTCGGCACTTATTAGTTTAACTTAGGCCTAGAAAAGTGCTTGCTATTTTAGATTTTAAACATTAATGTGATGGCGCCATGTTAGCTTGTCATCAAGATACATACCAAGAAACTTTATACGAGATTTTTGCTCCAATAACTCATTACCAACTTTAAGTCTAATATGATCATCAGTGTGATTGCGTTTATTGGTAAATAACATGCAACTTGTCTTGGATACATTTAGTGACAGTTTATTTGCCAAAAACCAATCAGATAAGATCGATAATTCTTGGTTCATGTTTACGTACAATTCGTTGATATTTGTAGATGATTGATATAATGTAGTATCATCTGCGAACAGTATCTCGTTTGTATAATTTAAGCAATCTGGTAAATCATTCATATAAATTATAAATAATAACGGTCCCAGAACTGATCCCTGTGGGACACCACACGTTATGGACATAGGGCGCGACTTACAATTATTTAACTGAACATACTGAGTTCTGTCACTGAGGTAACTTTTAATCCAATTATATATGCTGCCTCTGATGCCGTAGAAAGCTAATTTATGTAACAATATTTGATGATCTATTGTATCAAATGCTTTTGATAAGTCGAGAAATACGGCTAGAGTTGACTTTTTATCATCAAGCGCATCCACCGCATTTGTGACAAAATCTAGAATGGCTTGAGTCGTTGAGTGTTTCTCTCGGAATCCATATTGACGTTGATATAATAGGTCGTTATTTTCGAAGTATTTATACATACGTTTATACATAACTTTTTCAAGTATCTTAGACAAAGCCGGGAGGAGAGAAATCGGTCGATAATTTGAAAAGAGATCACGATCTTTCGATTTATGAACTGGTATTACTTTTGCAAGCTTTAGAGATTCAGGAAAAGTACCAGAATTAAAAGACTTATTCACAAGAACGCTGATGGGGTAAGCAATGTCCTGGTCAATTTGCTTCAGAAAGGATGTACTTATATTGTCATAGCCACAGCTTTTTTTCGATTTCAGCAAAGTTATAACCTTATGTATTTCATCAGAATCAGTCGGTGTAAGGAATATGCTATTTAAACTTCTAGATCTTTTCATGCATAAATAATTGTCATAACCGTTAACGGATGTAGACATAGCGTTAGCTAATTTCGGTCCTATATTGGTGAAGTATTTGCAAAATCCATTTGATATATTGGTGGGGTTACTTATCAATTCACCGTTATGTTTAAACGTCATTGGAAAAGATGATTTATCGTTTGTCCTTCCGATTAATGAATTCAATAGCTTCCATGTACCTTTAATATCATCTTTATAATGTTCAAACCGTTGCTGATAATGACGTTGTTTGGCCGTTCTCTTCAGCTGATTATATATATTTCTAAATTCATTATATCGCGTGTGGGAGGCGTCGGTTTTGGGTTTTCTAATGCATTTTTTATATAATTTCGTTAAAGTTGACGAAGATTTCACAAGACCTTTCGACATCCAATCTTCTCGTATAATAAATTTAGCTGGTATTACTACCTCTTTTTCGGGTGCAAATGTTGAGATAATCAAATTTAGCTGACTTGAAAATTCGGCAAATGCAGTATTCGTGCATAAATTATCCAGGAATGACCAGTCAGTTCTACGAAGGGCATCTTTTATTTTTCCCAATGCAGTGGAGTCAAGTGGTCGGTGTTTGAATATTAATGGCGATTTAGACTTTGGCTTGCTTTGTTTCCGACCGGTAAAACAAAATACAGGAAAATGATCGGAAATATTATGAGGTATTATTCCAGAGATAATCACTGGGTTGTCTTGTTGAACATATATGTTATCAATTAACGTTGCACTTGTATGTGTGATACGAGTTGGCTTTGTAATTGTCGGAATCATACCAAAACTCATAAAATTGTCCAAAAGCTCAGACGTATTTACATGCGACTCAATTTTTAGATAATCAAAATTTTGATCAGTACCAATTATAATATTTAACCTCAGTTCATGGAGTTTTGCTAATACCGTTTCAAACCTTTCCACAGAAATAGGTTCAGACGTATTGGGTACCCTGTATATTTCTCCAACAATAGTACGTGGACAGTTTGGGGTTGTGGTTTCAATAAAAAGACTTTCAAATTCACCTTCGTAAAATACCGAAAGATCATCACGGAGTTTAAAAGAAATTGAATCTCTTATATAGATTGCAACTCCACCTTTTGTTAAAACTTGTCTGTTCTTAGACACCAAAGTATAGCCCGGGATATTATATAAATGTGTAATATTGTCCTTTAAGAAAGTCTCACATAGTAGAATATAATCAAGTTGAATATGTATGTCCTGGAGCTGGGCAAGGATTTCTTTTAGTTTATCTATTTTATCGGGCAAAGAGTGTATGTTTATATGCAGTGCTTTATGAACAAAGTTGGTATTTGTGGAGATAACATTTGGTATTTCATCAATATCAAAATACGGACTATCAATTGTTATTAATGGCGTATCGATCAGCTCATTTTCATGCAGATAATTTTGAATACATTGTTTTAAATCAGTGTCATTATTCATGACACTGTTTACAAAATCACCCTCAGCCATTTTTACAGATGTGTATCTCGAAAACCGGTTGCATGTAAATATTCAGAAAGTAATATTTATCAAAGTTATCAAGTTCCATCCACATCGTAAGCGCATAAACAATACAATCCATCCATCTCATTGTCCCAAAATATCCGTGTAGACTCACATCCAACTGCTTGATTGTTTCATATGTGTAACCCAGATACATGTAACTCTTCTCAGTGGCAATGCAATGCAAACAAATAATCAATCGTAAAATACAGGTGAGTTTGTAAAATGGCATTGTAAACACATGTGGCATGTGCAAATATTGCTCAACGAACGAGCAACACTGGCAGAGACCACATATTGCGTAAATACTTTTCCCAACCATAATATGTATGGTTGTCTGGCCGGGTGACCCAGTAAATAAAACAAAACAAAACAAAACAGAAAACAAAACAAACGAAGGCGTAATAAACGCGAAAAGCCTTTTAGACATATGAACAAAATTTGGTGACCATTTCCACAAGTCCCATGAGAATGCATTTTCGCTCAAATGTTGCTAGTTTATACCGGTTATAAAGGAATGTACACTGATATAGGTAATGTTATGATAATTTGTGGGTCATAGTGACACTGTAAATAAAATCCGAAAACCCAATAGTTCAACTTTGAATTAATAAATTCGAAAGAGAAAGACAGAAATGACAAAAGTGTGTCTTCTGTCAAATTATTAATGTTTTACGCATGCACATTTATCCATCTTTAGTGAGTGCAATAAGTGGCTAAATTGGCTCATCATTCACACAATTTACCTAAGATATTAGAACGTATTACATTTCATAATTATATACATATTTTCATAGAGTTTTACAACATAAAATGTTTCAATTTTAAAGTGGGGCTACCACTTAGAATAGCGCTCTCGACACTGAGCAGGAACTGGGCCAAAGAAAACAAAACAAAACACGCAAAACAAACAATCAATAATGTTAGCCTGCGATACGATAAAACAGATGGTTACATACGATAACACAGGTGGAGCCCATTTTATCACCCACCCACCCCAAGGATATATGAATGAGTGCGCGCATGTGCGTGTACGTGTGATTCGGGGGGGGGGGGGGGTAACATATACTTCACTGCTTAAACAACGAGGTTATCAACTCAGATGCAGTTGAAATAATCGTTGTATCGGTATGTAGACTAATAAAGTTCTTATTTACATACGTTTCCTTGTTGGTAAGTAATGCCAAGTATGCCCAAAAGTAAGGTGCAAGTATAGAAATCAACTAGAGAGAAATTGTCGTTTATAAATGCGGATTACGATAATTTCAGACAGCTTTATATATTACCGTATAATAAGTGAAATACATGTAATTCCGTTTGACAGGTCTAGTGATTAATGCAGAAATATACATAAACACACAAATTTAGGCACATGTACTCGCATTATACATATAAATAGAAACATAAATATGAACAAGTATAAATATAAACCCACATATGCAATCAAAGGCATAACTATGATACTTACAGGTATATACAGAGTATTATGAATACATATTTTACAAATTGGTAAACAAATTATTTTTTTTTAATTCGTAATATATATTTAGATACAAATAACAACCGTAATGATAGTAAAATAATGTATTAATATGCACCAAACGGAAAAAATGTTTGTATAGTTCATTGGACAGTTAGCGCAGAGTCTAGGGCTTGTTCCAGAAGCTGGAAACGTTTGTATCCCAAATGTGCACCTCCGTAAATACGGGAGATGAGAACCACAATGTTGGTCTTATTTCGTCTTTGCAGAAGATACCTGCTGTCAATTTGGCATGGGCACACTTGTGGTAGATGTCAAAGTTATCCCACTCATGCTGGTCAGTGACATGGTACATCATTGACAACCACTTTTCCCGCAACTCGATAGGATCATTGTTGCAGTTTTGGGCCACCCACCACAACTGGTTTGTCACCGGCTTGATCCAAGCATGCAGTAGATTTTTACCACGCTTGTTTGCTTTTTGTAAAAGCAATTTCCGTATTCTTTTTTACACATGATGAACATCACGGTCATGAAATATAGCTGGGAAGTTTTTTCTCATTAGCTTTGCCACAGATGCACATGAATCCGTGCCAAAAACCTTTATTTTCATGCCTTGATCCCGCAACTCTGTCATGGCCTCAAAACAACCCAAGGTCTCCATTTATACTGATGATGTTTCTGCATCCACCTGCCGGAGATTGAATGTCACCACAGCACCACTTTGAGTCTCCATGATATTGTATGTCCCATACTTTGCAGAAAAGCCAGGAGAGTCGCATCTCCCATCACCCACAAGTATGACCGGATCCTCAACTAAGGCAGCGATAAGTGCCTCCTTCTGCTCCGTGAACACTGTATGAGTCACTGAAAACAGGTACTTGTCCTGTGTGGAATAAAAGTGGGTCTCGCACATGATGGGCAAATGCAGCATATCTGCTATCGCCCTAATTATCTCATATGTTGCCCCAGTGAACAGGATTGCTGCACTTAAAAGGAGGTTCCCTGCAGCCATCTTGTGCTTCAGGAAGGGTTGGGACAGCCAAACATCATTGCGGCCCTTGACACAGGAATACTCAATCTTTAAGAGAGTTCCTGCATTACCACTAACAAATGTGTGGCTATTTGTATCATCCCCACACTGGGAACAGTGGGCAAACAAGTAGTCCAAGCAAGACTCAAACACAATATACTGATTTTCCTGATCTGGTGACTTATAATTGCCATCTGTATACTTCTTATCACAGACTGTGGTGGCATGTATGTTGGGTCATCCGCTGAGGCATCATTTTCCAAAACTGTGTCACTGTCACTGTGGTCTGTGTCTGAATGGTATACTGGTGTTGCACATGACTCAGATGTTGTAGTTTGTGGCACCACTCCCTCAGCAACTGGCTCAGTGTTGACACCAGAGTTGCATAAGTCAACTGTGGCCTGGACCTCCATATCACATACAGCAGGCTTGCGCCTTGTCGCCTTTGCAGCAGTCTTGGGTTTAGCTTGTATTGCCTTCACATATGTATGCCATTCTGTCTGCGTAGCTGCATTTTGTGTGGGCTTGGTGGTACAGCGGCCACACATACAGCGACACATGCACCTGTGCTCCATGAAGGAAACATTCTGCAACAGAAAGAACAGTATTTTCTGTTAAATTGTAACAGAAGTTATTACGGCCTAAAGGCCTTCGGACATTACGATAAGACGTAAACAAATTTTCGTTTCCGATTACCCCAGCTATCCTAAAATTGTTATTGGAAGATGCAAAAAAAGCAGATTTCAAGATAACCATATTTTTGTGACTTTGGCGTGACCTTAGTTTAAACATATTTTATTAACGATTGAGAAGCAGGCACAATGCCTATATAAATCTCTCTCGCAGTGGCGTGACATTGAAAGGTCATGATTTTAGCAGCTTAGGTATTTTATATAGGTAGTATTTTATTCCAAAGATCCCAAATTAACCCTTTTTTGCTCTATGGCAAGCAGTTTTCATACGTGTGACCTTGAAGTGACCTTGAAATGTCAAATGTCTATTTTGGCAACATAGACAGTCTAAATGTATATAGTCTTACCCCAGCGGGCCCAAATTTGTGTTATTTTTGCTCTACGACCAACCTTTCTTGAGATAATAATATTTACTCTATGACCAGCGGTTTTCAAGATAAACCATATTTGTATGTGTGACCTTGAAGTAACCTTGAAAGCTCAAATGTGAATTTGACACCATAGGTAGTCTACGTAGATAGTCTTTTATCTTAAAGGATCCAAATTAACCTTATTTTTGCTCCACGACAAGCGGATTGCAAGATTAACAAAGATTTTGTATGTGTGACCTTGAGTGACCTTCAACAGAACTCCATATAGATAGTATTTTATTCCAAAGGGCCTAAATTAACCTTAGTTTAGCTCTAGCACAAGCGGTTTTCAATATAAACTATATCTTTATATGTGTGACCTTGAAGTGACCTTGAAAGGTCAAATGTCTATTTTGGCAACATAGTCTAAATGTATATAGTCTTAACCCAGCGGGCCCAAATTTGTGTTATTTTTTCTCTACGACCAACCGTTCTTGAGATAATTGACTTTTCAATTTTTCCATTGTAAACCATTATGGAATATAATAATTTTTTTAAGTAATCAATAAAGCCAAAAATTCCAAAAAACAAGTTTTGTGAGGGACCATCCAAGGTTGTTGCAGAAATAAATTGGAATTGATCGGCAAAGTATTGTAGGAGTAGCGTTTTAATATTTTCAGCCCCATTTAAAATTCAAAAAAGCCAAAAGTCAAAATTTTGAAAAACTAGCTGTTCGCAGCCTCACCCAAGGCTGTTGTAGAAAAAAAATGGAATTGATCGGCAAAAAATTGTAGTAGCATTTTGAAATTGTCGACGGATGGACGATGGCGCCGGACGACCTCAGTGTTGCTAAAGCTCAGCACTATTGCTAGCAGAGCTAAAAACCGTGTAACATCATCACTAACATGCAGAATATAAGTAGCCAGGGATGCTTTAAAATGTTAAATCTGTTTATAGAAAATACTTGGCTTGGGCAAATTTTATTACAGCAATATATGATATCATTGCATACATCCAATTACAGATATCCACTTGGGCTGCAGATACCTAAGTGCATTTGTCCCACAGGGAGGGATAACGTATTTTATCCCCAAAAGGCTAAAAATGTCCTGGCCTGTTGTGGAAATCATAACTTGGCCAGTGACAGTGGAGTGACTATTCTCTCGTAATACTAATGTAAAACTCCAAAATGTGTAAATATTACTATGGTAAATAGCTTGTACAGTTTATTTTATCTTGCTGTATTATAATATGATTATGATGTGAATCAGGGCCATGTCACCATAATCACAATTACCATTTAATTAAGCTGTATTCATAATCACTCTATGACCAAGCTTTAAATTATGATCAATTACAATACATGTAATCACCACCAAACCTGATGATATGTTGAAATGGTTTGGCTTGGGTTCAGCTAAATCAAGGTTTTGAAATATCCTTTTAAAAGTAAACCAACAAACTTCAACAAGACAGTTTTTCAGCCATAACCAGGTAAAATTCAAACTTGTGGTTTATTTTTTCACAAACAATGATGATGAGTTCTTAGTTGCTAAATTGCTTTGCCAAATTAACCTATTTTTCTAAATCCGGAGCCGTGGGTTCCTTTCTTTGCTTTCTGTAGATATGTGTTAAATTTTACACAGGGCATAAATTAAATGTAGTGTTTTGAAATATTGCCTAGAAATTGATTGCTTTCAACTCGCTTGCTTGCGTTTATGCGATGTCATGCTCTATTTTTGCTGGGAGCACACAGTCATGATAGCAGAACTTAATATTTTAAGATGTCAATCACCCCTAATTTTGACAATGCACAGCATGCATATATTTCACCTCTACTGATATACAACAAAGAGTTGTAGAAAATAACATTACAATAAAACTAAGTCGACTTTACTTATACTGAAAACTTAAAATGACAGCTCATCCCTATCCGCTTCACTATTTCTGCTATCAGCATGGTCTGGGAAAACTGTTACATCTGGTTGCTCCACTTGTGATACATTTTCTTGTGACGCAGCATCACTGGTTGCTGACTCACTTAGTGCTGTCCTTACATCCTGAAAACACAATTTAAGACATTTTTTAAGAAGTGAAAGAATTGGAAAGAAGAATTGTTATTGAATCATATAAAATGTATCGATACCCTGGCAAATAATCACAGATCTTATAACTTTAATTAACATGTGTTTATTGGTGTTCTGTAGTTAGAAATGTGCTATTCTTGTTAAATTATACTTCAGTAACTCTATTTTGAAATATATATTCAGTTTTTGCATATTTTTTTTGCCATAAAATGTGCACAACTAATTTGGAGGTGATCCATAGAATGTATGATTGCAAAAAGAAAAGTGTGACGGCATTTCATAGTCCCCCTTTTGTTCTCTAAAAAGGGCGGGGGACAATAATTGAACCCAAATGTACCAACAGTGCTGAGCATTTGGCAAGTGCCAAACCCTGGACTAAACAATTATAGTAGGACTATTGATTTTTCAGGCCATTAGCCCATAGACATATGCCCTCTTTCATACTATGTACAGGGACTAAGTCAAAATGACAGGGGACTAACCACTTTGTCATACGTTTAGTCCGTTGAACAGCCTGTAAGAAAACAAATGCTCAGCACTGCACTGGCACGAGAATGGGGTCAACCTTTAGGATGGATCAACATTTGTTTGCATATATTTTTTGACTGATGACACAATATATACTTGGGAGATACAGTGCTCCCTGTCTTGAGAGACCCCTGCTATGGGAGACCGACCTCCAATGGGAGACCTTGTAATTTGGCGATAGGTCACAATTTATATACACATGTTCCTGCTATGAAAGACCACCTGTTTTGAGAGACCAATTTTCTCTGGCTGAAAAGGTGGTCTCACAAGACAGGGACCTCTGTACATCTTTCAGCAGACGTTGAAGGAAAAGCGGCAATACACATCTCCATGTAATCAGGGTGACACATTTATAGGCAATAATTGCTTCTACACTCTGCAGTAAATGACCACCCCAATAATTCCAAATCCTTTATCATTAAGCGGTCCATTGTTAAGACAGCGTGTACCAAAGGGTGCCCTCCGGCATTTAGCAGGGTCTGAATGGGGCCATTCAGGGCCGTCTATCTGCAGGAATGTTAAGTGAAAGTGTTTTGTCATCTGGTATCCCTGACACAACAAAACAAGCGCGCAACGGCTGTTATTTCCGTCTTTTATATAATTCGTTGGGGACATTAAGCCATATAAAAACATAACCTCATGCGGGTAATGTGCTTTTTATAGCTATTCAATGGTTACAAAAATGATGTCAAAGGTCAAGAAAGTGGTAGTTATAAGGGCGGTACTGTGCCAGTTTCTCATTTTTACTCAACCAACCAACGTTTATCTTCAGCCAACCAACCAATGTTTATCAACATTATCGTTTGTTTTCAGAGAAAAAAAGCATGTTCAGATAGCCTCGCTTCACTCAGCTATCTGAATGCTTTTGTTATCTGAAAACAAACGATAATGTTGATAAACATTGGTTGGTTGATAAACGTTGGTTGGTTGAGCTAAAAATGAGCATTTGACTCAGTACCACCCTTATAACTACTACTAGCACTCTCCTATATGGTTTAAATGTTTTGTCTATTTAGATTATGTCAGTAAATAGTTCTTGCTAACTTTTTAAAAGAAGTAACCTTTTTATGAAATGTAACTTTACCAATCAATTATATTATATTTAAACATATATTTCCAACCTAAGACCTCTAGATCTTTTGACAACACACAATAAAACGGCTTGCCAGCAATGGGACACATATTGTTAAATTTAATAATCTTAAACTTCTCACAGTTTGTTTGACAAACCTTCACATCTCTAAATATATCTATATGTTTTATGATTAGAATTTTGACTTGAATAATAGACAATCTTATAGTATAATAATGAGTACTTCAAATACTTGGACGTGTCAAGATTGTGAGAAAACGGTATCAAAAACTTCAAAGAGCAAACATTTGATATCTAACCAACATTTGAAAAATACTGGGGCTAGTCTAGTTGATATACCTGATGCTAATGTTTCTACAATGTGGGCGTGTGAAGTATGTAAAGGACCGCCAATGAAAATATCTTCAAAAAGTAACCATTTAAAATCTAAAAAACATTTATCAAACT
>JAULKN010000098.1:0-11328 GCA_032356625.1 Axiothella rubrocincta
GACGACTGTCCGTGATCTGTGCGGTACACATGATTCCCGCCACGTGTGCGGACCTTACATATAAAAGAAAGCGTCGTCGTCGCCACTTCATCAAAAACCATGCAGTCCAGACTGCGCGACGTCGCGCTCGGCGCTTCGAAATTGTCGTCCGACGAAGACAAACCACACACGGCTCTCAGTCCTACAGTCACGCTGACGCTGGCAGATTTCCGGAGAGACCTGTTGGTGCTGTCGGTCGATGGAGATGAACCCCGCCGTTTTTTGTACGAGCCCACGGAAGCACAGACCAAAGAAGCACGCTACGCGTACAGGACGGAAGATGGTGACGTAGCGGTGTGTTCTACACTGCTTCTCAGACATCAGGACATATATCCAAACATTAGATACAGAGTATGGACTCTCCGGCGAACAGCCAAAAATATGCGCGGGTCGTTAGAGCACGTGACATCACTGATATGCGAGCGCGATGAACTCTTGCTAAAATTGTTGGGGGCATATCTCCGCCGCTCGGTGTTGTGTCAAAAAAACAGCAGCGGGCCGAGATATTTGCGTCTACCCGGCATGCTCTCCGACGAGACGTTTGTGCGCACGAATGCTCACCCACTGTACGACGTGGCCCGAGACCTGGCTGTAGACTACCCACGACTTATCGCCGACACTTTTGCCTTTCCGAGGCGGGGGGCGTCCGATGAAGAAGTCGTCGCGAGTCTCATTGGAACACCCCGATCGGAAAAAACACGACGAGCACTCGACACTGTGTGGCAGTTTGCGACGAAAGGACGAGACGCGGAAGTAGACCAGTTCTTCGACAGAGTCGTTTCGTGGATGGAATGTTGCAGACACAACATCATATATCTCACGTGACACATGTAAAAAAAAAAGATGAAAATAAAGTTATCGATCGACGACAATATTTGCCTCTGTGTGTTTGTTCACGGCAGCCGCTATGTACATGGGGTCGCTGGCCACTAACCACTGGCCGTCGCTAAGCAGTACCGCTGCAGGTATGCCATCTGCGGGGTCTAAGTATACCGTCGTCGTCGTCGTACCCGGCTGGTAACAAAACTCTGGACGAGACGGAACCACTCTCACACCAGTTGCCCTATGTAGCGCATAAAATACCAATGCGGCATTTGCGTAAAACCTGTACTTTGCCATCGTTGCGTGATCGTCGCTGCCGCAGAGACCGATTCTCGAAATGATTTCTCCCACAGTCTGTGGTACGGGGTCACTCACTTCTCGAAACTGACACACATGCTTTACTCGCGCACGCGTCAAATCTCCGTCGTTGGCAAATTCTGCATTGGCCAACACGGCAAATCGGGGAGCGGGCATTACCATGCCGGTGCAGCTCTCTTGGGCCACCGTCTTCCTCCAAGTTCGCGGAGACACCACCAGCTCAAAAGCCGCCTCTTCTAAATCGAACAGGCAGCCGGGCTCCAGGCTGACATGGCCCAATCTCGTCTCTATTTGGGCTACGTCGTCGTCGTCGTCGAGAAGGCGACTATGACCAGACACGGCATCTAAAAAAGCCCGTCGGTTTTTCGCGGTCTGTCTCAGCGAATGCAGCGACGCGAATATGTCGTCCGACATGGCTCGAGGTGCTAATATCTTCGCCATCCGTGCCCTCAACGCTCCCAACTCTTGATCTATGCGTCCTCTGGCCTTTCGACACTTCGCGTCGATGAACCGTTGGTGTCTGTGACGAGCGTCTCTCAACACTTCGCTCCGATCTAACCCGATCAGACCGTCGATGTGTGGCTGCAGCACTATGGCTGCTCCGACATCGTCGCGACACTCGGATTTTTCTTCCCTCCGACTTTTTAGGGTCACGTGCTTCTTGGCGATTGCGCACATGTCGTCGATCGTATCCCACGGGCTTACGCCATATGCACCCGTCCACAGCAACAGGTTGCGGTCTCGACGGTGATAAAAAAAATCGATAAAATCTCGACACCCCGAGTCTCGCCATTCCGTTTGGCCGATGTCGTCGTCGTCTGCTTCTTCTTCTTCGTCGGCGAACATAGACCAAAAATCACCAGATTCTACCGCACTCTTTTTCTTTCTGGTGGGCCGTCGCCACTCTCCGTCTAGTGGTAGGATGATTCGCGTGGCGTGATCGCACGTCTCTGTCGTCGTCGTAGTGCGGGCACCATCGTTTACCTCGGCCTCTTTACACCGAAGACACTGCAGTGGTGCGCGACTGACCAAGTGTGGCGGCAATATGCTATATCGTCCACAGATCCGCGTAACCAGCGCCTCCAGCGCACACGTCGCTTTAGCCAGCAGCTCGGTGGACAGAGCGCAACTGTGGTGATCTAAGACGTATGCCAGATTCGACACGTCTTCGAGACTGCGAACGGAAAAATCATTCCACTCGAAGAAACACTCCTCTACGCCGTCGTCGGCATTGACAGCGGCGAAGTAAGCCTCGCTACCGACACACTTAAACTCTGCCAGCCGACTCAGCACCGACTCTAAACGATGGTAGAGGCCCGCCCCTATCAGTCTTAGTTTGTAGTATAAAAGGCTGGTGGGAATCCGCTCGGCACATGCCTCTATGCTGGGCAGCAAACCGTCGATCGCCCGCAGCCACGTATGAAGCGCGTCTAACGAACCACCACCACCCGGATCTGCGAGACAAAACACTTGCAATTCCATGCGCATCTCTAGAACCTTGTACAGAGTGCCGACGGCTATGGCTTCTTCGGACAACTCCATCGCGGCGACTAATCTTGCGCTTACCACACTAGACTATTTCGCCGGCAAACCGCAAATAGGACGTGACTGGGCCGGGACGTTCGCGCAGGTCAGAGACCACCTCTTAGTACCCATATCGAACGTACTGTCGTCGTCTCGATGCGACGCCACCTCGATCACCCCTCCACTCGAAGACGTCTTTCGATTTACGCATTTTTGCGCCCCCAAAGACGTCAAGGTTATCATCATAGGTCAGGATCCATACCCGACTCCGGGCCGAGCGGACGGTCTCGCTTTTAGTTGCAGCGGAGGAGACACACCACGCAGCCTGCGGAGGATGTTTGACGAGATAGCCGCATCTGGACTGGGAAAGAGGGCGACGGGCTCTAACCTCGAAGATTGGTGTCGCCAGGGAGTGCTCTTGATCAACATGGCCATGACCACTGAAAGGGGACTGTCCAACGGCCACAAGCACGTCGGTTGGGGAGCCCTCGCCATGCACTTAATCGGAGCGGTGGTGGATAGCGTGCGAAACAGAAGCCGACAACAGCAGCTCGTCTTCGTATCGCTGGGCTCGGCGGCCAAAAGGGTAGAGAAATGGATCGTCGGAGGCGTGGATCGCAGTCAGTTGCGGAAGGGAATAACATTTTTGTCCGCCGGCCATCCTAGCCCACTCAACACGAAAATACCATTCATGGGCACGGACATTTTTCGAAAATGTAACGACGCTTTGGGGCGAGATCGCGCTATACGGTGGGCGGATGAGGAGGGTCATTACAGCCCACCGGTAAAACGCAAAAAAGCCAGATTTATGTAGAAATAAAACAGCTTTTATTTATCGTACTGCGTTTTTTTCACCGCCGTTTTAGGTCGACGGTGAAGCGATATCGTACACTTCTAGATCCAACAGTTCATTTTTACACTCCGCCAACAAAGCTCTCTTTTTTTCGGCGTCACATCTGCCGATGTCACTGGCGATGCGCACCGCGGCCTTGGACAAGTCGTCGAGGCGAGTGGTTTCTTTGCTCACAGCCTCCGCCAGAAAAGTGTCGCATCGAAGCGTGGCCGTGCATCTGCGCTTTTTTGCGGGGGGCGGCGCGACATCTGGCAGTGGTGTTTTCGTGTCCCGTCGCGCTTGAAGTCTGCGGCAAATCATTTGCAACCTCTCCAACGCCATCTCTTTTTGTTCGTCGTCCTCGTCGTGGCAGTAGACGCTGGCGTGATAAGCAGCCGCCAAAGTCGACTGTACGATATCGTCATCGGTGTCGTCGTGGTTATGACGCGCCGACAGTCGTGTCGCTTCTAACTTCGATGTCGCACCACCACCACAGATGGCATTTACCGCATCGGCAAATCGACCGCAAAAGTCATCTCTGCTCGATCTCATGCTGTCGAACACCTCGAATGCGGCTTCTCCAGAAATAGGTGGTGCGCCCGAGGCGAGCGCCCCCGCTATCTTGTCGGCCGCGGTCCAGCCGCTGTACGACGTCCACTTGGGCAGATATCGGACGACTTTCCGCATATAGCACACGCGATTGCCCAGCGTCGAGTTTGTCAGATGAGCCAAACGAATCACGGAATCTTCCATCTCAAATAATACGATAGAGCGCCGAACAAAAAACATGTACAGAACAACACTTTCGCCGCTATCCACACGACGTTTTCTTTTAACCAGTCGACGATGACCTCATCCGTCGTCGCAGCCGTCGTCGTCGTAGTCGAGATGGCGCGCCGGCGAACCGTGTATTCGTTGTCGTTTACCGGGATGTACTTATACTCTACGGAATATGGATCGTCGTCGTCGTCTCGTCTTCGCACCGCGATGCGCCCGCTCGTAGGTGCATCGCGGTCGCTCAGTTTTTTCAGCGTTTCCGTCGTCGCCGATTCTACCGCGCACGCATCGCTGTCTAAAAACGTAACTCCCTCGGGCTCCATCGTGATACCCCAGGGTGCCCTCTCCGGAAATTGACCGTCTAGGCCATTCACCACCTCTAGGGGCTTGCACTCCGCTCGGTCTATGCTGAAAGCGTGACCCCGCGCATCAGCCCACACCTGCGGGTCGGTGTTTTTCTCCCGGCGACAGTACGCCTGAATAACGTTCGTTATCTGTTTCGTCGTCGTCGTCATCTTGGCCGACGATGTCTCGGATGTCGCTCAACAGCTTTCGATGTTCTTCTAGGTCTGTTTTTTTATTTGACAGGCCGGCGATGCGCATACAAATATTGACGAAGTATGTCCGATTCTTATTCGCCCACGGATTCTTTCGACTCCACGATGGCGGCAACAGGGGTGGAATCCGATCCATCTCGTCGCACCGCCCAGTCGTTGGTTCGCCGGTACATCTACGCTTACGACATGTTTAATATCAGTCTCGAAGACGAAGACCGATGGTACGACCAATTCTGCACCACGCTCGACGTCTTTACGTCAGCCGCCACGCCATGCTCGCTCTGCCGAGAAATCACCACGTCCACCGCCGACTACCGAGATCTGTGCAGTCTGGCTTCGACGCTTCCCATCTGTGCATCCACGACGGTCTACCTGGCATGCGAGCTAGCTAAAATTTTACGTTTACCCGACGCCGCCCACTTCTACCCAGCCCACGTCGTCTACCATTTTCAGGCCAACGTGTGTCATCGCAACTGTGCCGGTGCCGCTTGGCCCGACAAGGCGGTGGCCCTGGTAGTCTTGGGCAAAGCTCTGCGCATGATCGCCGAAGATGCCGAATGGAGTCGCAAAAGCGAGCTGTCGTGGGGAGACGACGAACGACCCCCACCATCGGCATCGCCGGTGTCTCCCAAGCGGATACTCGATTTGCTTAAAGAATATAAGATGGGCGTCAGATGTGGCTGCGAAAAAGAAGAGGTCAGATCTCCGGACGGCGCAGTCGATGTCGCCCACCCGACATTGGCGGGCGGCGACTCGTTCTGCGCCGCACCCAGCAGATATCGTTTCTTGACGGTTTGCGCCGACCCCAGACCCTCTTACGTCACCGCCGATGTAAGAAACCGCACCACCGCCGAATGTCACGTATGCAATATGCTTCTCGGCCGCGATAGGGTCCGGCTAGACAAACTCGACGTCGAGTTTCAAACATCCAAAGCGACTTCCGGCAAACCGGCCAACGCCCTGTCTCGCCTCCACTTCGACGGCTTGACGCAACAACACCTGCTCAAACACTATATAACCGATCCGCTGTGCGCCTTCGGTAGGCAGGCGCTCGCATCTCGGCAAACAGGCTACAGGCCATGCGCTTCCGCTTTGGTGGGCGCTTTTCTCTATAAACTGATCCAGAGGTTTCACTCGGAACTGGCCCACAGACCTATAGTCGCCGAACTCTTAGACCACCTGCGACGCCATCACCTCTTGAGTCACCCGACCGTCGACGAGCGAATATGGTGAAGATATATCGCCCCACCGCGGAAACCCTGGACAAAGTGGCCAAGGGCATACTCAGAGGAGTCAAGCTCGATTGTGTCGATGACACGCGGCAACATTCTTACTTTCCAGCACGGATGCAGCTGCCCGCAACACTCCGCGACGTCGCGGAACGCTTTACGTTGCCCCGAGATGGCTCTACCACCATCAGGCTCGTGCTGGGGCCCAAGTCTGTCGCCAAAGTAGACGATGGAAGAGACTGCGATGCCGATGGCCCACACCTGACAGAGTTTATAGTCGCACCGCAATACGTAGACGATGCCATAGAAGACATCAAAGAAGACTGCCACCTGATTCGTGCGGCTCACCGCTGCTGCGCGGGGCAGGAAGAAATCGGCCCCTGGGCCATCTTGGCTGAACTCTATCTGACACAGCCCAAGCTTCTCTACGCCTACTTCGTCGTCAGCCGATGCGGCGGCCAGCCTCAATGCGGGTGGCGTCGAAGGACACTACACAGCCTCACCACCACAACCATACACACCAAAATAGACGAGACGAGCGACACGACCACAGCCACCATCTGTGTACAGAAAGACTGCTTGTGCGGAACGTGCTGTGTGGCTTTGGCCGACAGTGGTGTAGACGTCATTCTCGCGCCAAACGGAACCATCAAGTTGTCGTACACGAGTCGCAATGTCGGTAACGACGACCCCGTCACTCACTATAAACAATACATGCTAGATAAGTTTACAACGACGAAGTAGAATTCGTGTTTCGGAGAACTTAGTGCACTTTTTACGTTATCGCCTAAAACGATAAAATTAGACAGCGTATGGAGCCTCCGTTATCGAGTTTTTAACCCGTTTACAATCGTCTACAAAATGTAACTACGACATGGTGTAGAGTTTATGTTTCGGGGACTTAGTGTACTTTTTACGTTATCGTTTAAAACGATAAGATTAGACAGCGTATGAAACCTCCGTTATCGAGTTCTCCACCCGTTTACTGTCGTCTACAAAATGTAAAACGACATGGTGCAGAGTTCGTGTTTCGGGGGCTTAGTGTACTTTTTACGTTATCGTTTAAAACGATAAGATTAGACAGCATATAAAACCTCCGTTATCGAGATCTCCACCCATTTACTATCGTCTACAAAATAAAACTACGACATAGTTTTGCGTTTCGAGAGATTTCTCTCTCTACATTTATTACCTTCGACCTAAATATAAATGAACTGTATCGTGTGTGCTTTTCTGTTTTTACTTATCATCATCATCAGTCCATAAAAGTCACGACTTGGCGTTTTTTACTTTTTTTCATCGTCTCGCCGTCTTCTTTCGTTTGTTTTATTATCCGTGGTTTACTATAGCAGTTGTGAGATCCAACTTCTAGAGGGAAGGTGATCATATCGGCTATTTCGCTAAAACTGTACCTGGAAAAGACCTGCGACGAGCTCCGAGTGTCCGTGTCTATTAGCATATCCGTAAAAATCTTGCTCAGCCTCGTTTTGTCTACCGTTTTGGGCAGAGAGTTTATCACCGAAGCGATGATAGACGCATACTTGTAACCGGTGATTCGCCTCTCTATCACCTCCGAACTGTCTCTGTCTTGCAACACCATCAGCGCAAACATGACAAAAGCAAATTTGTCCGAAGTGTAAGGGTTGTGGCGCTCACCGTCCAATACGTGTCGTGGATAATAACACGGCGTCGTGGCATTGTTAGCTACGAAGTGATGCCGGCGTTCCGAGCGGTCTTTGTATATGTGGCACGCACCAAAGTCTATCAGCTTAAGCGATACGTGGGGATAGACGTCATTTTTATCATCGCTTTTCTTAGTCAAGTCTAGCAAAACATTTGCAAGTTTGATGTCGCCGTGCACCACCCCGCCTTCATCTATCAGACGGTCGAAGAGGCGGGATGCTTTGTAGATGACGGCCTTCTTGTACGCCAGAGACTGCGACTGCACTACCGTCGACACTTCTTTGGCATCCGACAAATCTTCGCTCTCTTCCGGCGTCTCCATCACGATGGCCCACATATTTCTACCTATCCGGTGCACGGCCAAAGGATTGGTGGCCACTCCGATGGACGCCGCGATTCTAAGGCCACAGACCTCTCGGGGAAGCTCTTTCTTTACCGGACACGTATGTTTGTTCGGACAACACTCTATCCTTTCGCCACCACCGGGTGCGCGATAGCATGCCTCGTGGTCACACATGAGTATAGTGCTTTCGGGCCCATCTCCTCCGTCCAAGATTTTTACGAACACCCGCTTTCCCGTAGCCACCGACGTCCTCTTGCCCGTAGCCAACGGTCCTCCCTTCTCTGGCGGGTAAGCCCTATTAAATTCTTCTAGCCCCATGACGACCGAATCCGCATCGGTGTTGGGCACCAAATCTACTAAACATGACTCGTGCTGGCCCATCTTCGCTGCTCTACGCCTTTTTCACTTGTGCCGCTCTCGTCTTACACTGCGTCCTTTTAGCTGTTGCGACCAGGCCGTCCGCTAGCACCTTGGCGACGGTGGTGACATGCGTGTGCACGTCTTTTATCGCCCAGGCCCTTGTCGTCGCTCGATACAAATACTCTCAAAAATGGAAACGGCCGATAGCGGCCAAACGGTCGTCGACGACGCGCGTGACTAACCCCAAGACGATCGTCTTGTTGGTCTCGGTGGCAGCATCACACGCCACCCTCTCCGCTCTCGAGTGTTACCTGGCTTGGGAGGTTGTCGATGCCTACGTCGTATCGCCTCGAACGAGAGACTACACGTCTGCTGCCATCGGACTCTCGGCGATACTCTCTCACTTTTTGGCCTACGTCAGTCTACTGGCCAACGAGACGTGCTTAGCCTCGTGCGTGGGCAAAATGACGTGCAGTCTCGCCGTGTGCGCAGTCACCTTCTTCGCCGGCTGGTTCGTGTGGAAAATGGTCTCGTCTAGTTTTCGACGGCACGTTACGATGACATCGTAAAACCTACAACGACACAAAAAAAAGTAGCATTTAGACGAGGGTATATCGAGATTTGATTTGTATGTCGACTCGTGGGTGATTACAGTTTTTGTAGAGCATCTCGGGCCATGACGAGTCTCTCGCGGAATAGAGCCAACGACGACGACGACAACGACGACAGGTCTCGCGCTCGGTCGCCGGCAGCCGATATGATCGTCAACAACGCATCTCTCCGGTGCACCAGACACCGCGCTATGGCCGTACACAATTCTTTCTTGGGACGCTTCACGAACATGTAATCCAAGATGGAGTCTCCACGCACGCCCGACCTGCATTCGTCTAAGTCGATTCCATACAGAAAAGTCATTTTCTCGTCCGTAATCGCATTATACAGGCCGGAGTCGCCCACGTTGAGAGCGAAGCGAAAGATGAAATGCGCCCAAAACGTCTCGGGCAAGTCACCCATCTTCGAAGCGTCCATCCTGTGCACGTGTATTATGCCTAAGCTGGACGGCAAGACGAAGCGTCCATTCGACACTCGCTCTTTCGCTATGCAGTCCGTGAAAGAACTCGTGCTCACTTCACCCCGGGCATCGGGATCTTTGAACAGCGGGTACTTGATCATGTTCTCTCCAAACAGGGTGGCGGGCATCGTGTGTACGTCGCCCAACACGTCTCTCATCGCCCGGTGCATGTCGATCACGTGACGTGCCCTCTTCGCGGAGAAGGGTCCCTTCCACACCGTCTCGTTTTGCAAATCTACTCGCACGTAAACCTTGGCCGACCCGGTCGGAAGGCGGAGAAGCGGCAGCGGGTCGTCTTTGGACTTTTTTACGGGAACGACGAAGTAATCATCTATCGTCATCGACGAACGCTTTTTGGATTTCCGTCCACCCTTTTTTTTTTTCTCGCCTGAAAATAGCGTCGGAAACTTTGCCCGCAGCCACCTGTAGTAGACCGCCGTCATCTCGCGAGTCTTTTGGCGGTTTGGCGGTTGGTCCGAGTACATCTGCCGCGTTTTGTCCCAGTACGGATTGTCTCGCACTACGACGGCATCCTCCGCGTACCGACATCCCTCCGAGAAAAAGTACTCGAGTCCCACTTTTGGCCTCACCCCGTGAAATTCTTCTAGTTGGGCCGTAGTCATGCTTTCGCGTCGCGACGAATCCAACAGGTGCGCGGTTCCACGGCCAAACTTTCCGCGATATGTGTGCTTGTCCACGGCCCAGTTCGGCATGACGTCTAGGTAGAGGCCATCGTCGCCATCGTCTTCACGCGTGACCGACATGTGGTGTTTTATGCGGTCTTCGTACAGTCGGTCCGCCACGGCATTGAACAGCACGAGACCGACCGACGTGTCGGGCACACACTGCAGCAGTCGTATGTAGCTCAACAAAAGCCGGCGCAAAGCGGCGGTAGCTCCAGCCTCTCGTTCTTCTCGTCGCTGCGCATTCACCAGCACGCTCAACGCGACGATTGGCACGGACACTTTGCGACCTTTGCCTTTCAGCGGACCGGTGGCGCAGTATCGTTCACCCTTTTCGGTGGCACGCCTGCCCTCTTCCGTATGTACCATCGTTGCCAACTTCATGTACGATATCAGCCGCACTTCATCTCTCGCCAGCCAAGCCACTTTTAGATGCTGCAAAAGCAGGTCGAAATCGATCTCGCCCGCTTCGGCGGACACCAACCCCCGCAGCTCTGGCTCTACCCGCAGTCCGCCGTCCCATCCGGTGGGGGCGTACTCGCCATCCATGGCGACGACGGGCAGGCAAGCGGGGATCCGGCCCACCCCGCAATGAGTCAGCAACAGCATCACCGCACCGCGCTTATCTTTGGCGTCTAAGTATCCCAACAGTCTCTCGGTCATCTCGTGGCCGTTGAGCGCGTGGTCTTCGAACAGAAACGTCGAGATGCTTTTCCACGGCAGTTGGTCTCTACCCTCACGACACAGAAGCTCGTTGGTCGCTTTTAGCACCATGTCGCGGTCTTTGCGCCGCAGCGCCTTTTGCAGCAGAGACTTGACTTCGTCCAACATGAACCCATGACGGGTCAAGATTAAACGTCCATACGTCAACATGGTTACGGAGCGTGAGACTGTATCCGAAAATGGGCCTCTTTTTATATACACACGCATGCGTTCAACTGTGCGCACACACACCGTATTATGGCATGGATCGTGTGCGGCCTAGATAGTGGAGGCATGTGTTTTTTGTGATATATATGACGACAGAGGTGTAGTACGCTTCTCGTTTTTTAACACTCATATGTACATCGCGGGGGTACATGAATACTG
>JAULKN010000099.1:0-11304 GCA_032356625.1 Axiothella rubrocincta
CGTCTTCGCACCGATAGCCAGCTGGGCGAAGTCGAGATCTGCGTCGCAGCGCAAGAACCGGAGAGGGACGACCTCCCAGTGACCTTGACCGACGGCCTGGTTTTAGACGAGCTGAAAGAAGCTCAGCGTGATGAATTTTTAGATCTGATTGTGGAAGCTAATGACCCTGAGGAGGAAAGCGATTACATTTTGTTCTCCGGGGTCTTGTTTAGTGAGAAACTTCCGTATGAAACAGCCAATGAAGGCCCGCGTCTGGTGCTGCCCCTCCGCTATCAACAGCGAGCGATTGAGAGGGCCCACCTTGACGTCGGTCATATGTCTGTACAAAAAACATTGCGCCGTCTGACGGAAAGTAGAGTGTGGCCTGGTATGCGACGGGACGTGCGGGATTTCATTACGAGATGTCCCCAGTGCGCAGTGTACACGAGGACACCTCAACGGGTGCCAATGCAGGATGTTGATATCCCTGCTGGGCCCATGCAAAAAGTGCATGTGGACTTTATCGGACCGTACGCGACAGACAGGGCTGGTAACAAATATGTCCTGGTCTGTGTCGATTACCTGACTGGTTGGGTGGAAGCATACCCACTCCCTGATCAGTCAGCTAAGTCAATAATTGACGCAATAGCGCTGAGATTTTACACTCAGCATGGAAGGCCGTATATTATCGTATCGGATAATGGCCAGGGATTTGGCTCGGGGGCCTGGGCTAGATTCCTTGAAGAGAGTGGAGT
The DNA here is from genome assembly GCA_032356625.1 of Axiothella rubrocincta. Lineage (NCBI taxonomy): Eukaryota > Metazoa > Annelida > Polychaeta > Maldanidae > Axiothella > Axiothella rubrocincta. The sequence goes on from JAULKN010000099.1 coordinate 735, forward strand.
GGAGTGCAGGCGAACGACGCCCGTCCACCCACAGGGAAACTCGAAGGTAGAGCGCGTCAATAGGACTTTGAAGGAAGTGCTATTGAAACTGATGGATAACCACCCATCCGATTGGCCCGTGCATCTGCAGTCCGCCGTCCAGGCAATACGTATCTCTGTGAGCGATGCCACGGGGTACAGCCCATTCTTCCTCCTTTACGGGAGGCAACCTCGACCTCTTCATGGGGGGGTTGAGCCCTACGGGCCGGGAATGTTTGGCAACCGCTTGGACGACCTTGCAGCCGCACGGTGGGCCGCAAGACAGAACATTGAGTCGTCGCGGCAATACAATCGCGAGCGTTTAGGAAGGAGGGCTAACGTGGGCCCTACCTTGCCCGTGGGCGAGAGCGTGTTGGTTAAGGCCGAGGAACGGACCACCGGCACCGCTCATTGGGATCCGGGGTTTGTTGTGACTCGCTCCCAAGGGACCACCCACTGGGTGAATAACCCCGACACGGGGATTAGCAAAAAACTGCATCGGGAGAAATTAAAAGTAGCGTCGGAAGTCGAAGACCTTGATCGAATTCCGCAGAGGCCCCGCCGACAGTTTAAAAGAAGGAATTAAGAAGGAGTCGTTTGAAAGCACGCTCCTCTTAAGTTCCGCGGAATTAATAAGACCGTGTTTGAAAGCACACGGCACGGAAAAACCAGTATACTGTGTAAATTAAGTGGAAAGTGAAATGGCTTTCACTATAAGTATATAAAAAAAAAAAATCCCCAAAAACCAGTGAAGTTTAGGGATAGGGGGGTTGTATTGGGTCCTGGGGATTGGCTGTTGGGAGACTGTGGTGGGCTCTCGCAGTGATGCCTAGGGGCAGTCAACTAGGATGGGCATGACTTGCCACCACAAGGCGTGTCTGGACAGGAATTAGGAAATTCCAAGAAACCAAATGTATGTGACGCATCGCGGACAGGGATGAATTTGCCACGAGGCAAAAGTAACCTCACTTAGTAGCAGTCAGTCGACAAAGATGGCTGGAATAATAATTTGTGTTTTAATAATGTGGACTTTTGGCGTCGGGACTGTGGCTGAAGAAGACTGGCTATCGGCGATCAGCTCTGGGGTAGTGGTTGCGCCCCCTGCCTCTTTGAAGGTCATTCGAGGCGAATGGACCGTCTTGGTCGTCCTAAGGCCACCCCAAGCCGGGGTCTTACATACGGAATGTGAGGAAGTGAGAATAGCTGCCAGAAAGCTGTACTCATACATGCCGGAGCAAGATGCTACATGGTGTGAGATGGAACCTAATGGACAAAATTTATGTGTGGAATGGCGAAGATTTCGCCACCTGAAAAATCTGGCATTGATGCTGTCAAGAGAGAGGCCCAAGATATTTGAAATTACTACAGTAAATCGTCAGAGAAGGGGTCTCATTAACGTAATAGGCTCGGCGTCTAAGTGGTTGTTCGGAACGGCAACTGAAGCAGACGTAGACGAGATTAGGAAGGGAGTTGTGGCTGCCAGACAGACGGCCCAACATGTCGTACATTTTGTCGGGACCCTTAAAACGGTCATCGATCACGCTTTGCGACAACAATCAGTGGATGAGCGACGGATCTACGAGATCACGCAATTACTACATAGTATTCAGAACCAGACGACAGCACAATTTAAAGCAAGTACACTTTATAACGAGATGTCCATGATATGGGAGAGGATATAATATCTAATCCATATAAACGCCGAATTAGATGTCCAGGAGACACAGCTTCAAAGGTTAGTCCAGGACTTGGAAGCCGGTCGGCTAACAGAGCACCTTCTGCCAAGGGAGACGCTAGCTGAAATATTAGGGACTTACGAAAAAACTTACGCCGACGGGAAAGCTTTGCCATTTCATTGGTATTATCAGACAGTAAAGATAGAACTGGTTTTATTTGAGTCGGGACAATATGTTTACAGGGCTAAGTTGCCTGTAGTGGGCCGTGAAGAATACTTTATATATATTCTTCAATCGTATCCTGTCCAAACGTCTAGCGATGGATCTCAACGTCAAGTACAGGTTACATCGCCAATAGGTTACAACACAAAGTCTGGGGAAATCTTTGCACCGAAGGCATGCGCTGGGGCCAAGCCTGTAGCGTGTGCCCCGACGATCGTTTATAGTGGGACGACGTTTGCGTGTGAACGAGGACTGATAACGAACTATAATGAAGACAAAATGGATTGTCCGATCATTATGTCGTCAGGGAATGACACTAAGTTATATGAACTAGATAACACTATTATTATTGGTACAGCAGGAGAAGAGGTGTCTCTCTCTTGTCCTGGTGAATCCCAGAAGAAAAGGCGTATTAATTACGGCCTGTTCCAGGTGAAGTTGCCGTCGGCCTGTACCTTAGCAGGACGAGGATGGAGTCGGACAACACCACGCAGAGCGACAACGGCCGCGGGAAATTGGACGACAACAAAGTGGGATCGAGACGACACGTGGATTAAAAAAACAATTCAACGGGACGAAGATGCTATCAAAGACGGGTTACACCTTCCGACGCTGGCGTCGTTCGAACCACCAAATGGCAGTGATCGTCGCAAGATTGACGAACAATGGGATGACATCGATGACGAGATAAAGCAGATGGATCGCGACTGGTATGATCAAGGAGAAATTGGTCATCACTTGTCGTGGACAACAATTGGAATGATCATAATTGCTGCCGTGGGAGCAGTGATTATAGGACGATTTCTGTATAAACGTAGAGTGAACATTAAGTATCTCTTGGGTATACCAAAGAAACCAGTGAAAGAAGCAAAAACTGAAGAAACAATTGAACTTGCTAATATACAAGATGAAACTGTTTAATTGTATACTATGTAAATTTATGAGGTGAGCCTAGCGCCCTCATATACAAGCTGTGAAAGCTTAAAAACGTGATGAGAATGCAGAGTACGAACACTTATACGACGATGCAAGCGACACGATAAGTAGTGAGGCCGTACCCCTCACTACGTGGTGATTGTATAAAATGTGCATGAAAACAAATTATATACCCGAAGCAAGGCAACAAGGACAATGCAAAACGAACTTTGTAAATATAATAAGCGTATTAACATATATATATATTCTAGCATATAATCCTGGCATGATAAGGAAACATATTATTAAATGTATCCCTTAATCCTGGTGAAATAAAGTATAAAAAAAATGTAAACCCTGACGAGTAAATTAAAGTAATTAATTAAAGTAGAAAAATGAAACATTTTTCTAAAAAGGATAGGAGCTATATAAGGGATTCGGGTCTGATATAATAATATAATAATAATAATATCGCTCTGAACTGAGCATCATGGCCAATGGACCTTGGGGGAATGAAGAACAAACAATCACCTAACTTAATTTCTTTCCAAATGCATTTTGGCCTACATTATATTAGTTAATGTCTTCTTGGAAGTCAGCCCACAATCATGGGACCAAAGATACAGGATATTGTGGTTAATGATTTAGTATAGTGTGATCTGGCCAACCCAGACCTGTACGCAGTACAAGTACAGCGTGGGCATATTGGGGATAGTTAATGGCTTCTTGGAAGTCACACCATGTAACCACAGTCATGAGACGGGATATAATTAATAGTGGTGTGGCCATCAAGCCAGCCAGCATGGGGGTATATAAACGACTGGATATGAATGCCAGGCAAGCTGAAGCAGACCATCATACCTCTCGTCTACTTATATGTACTTTACAATTATGTAACTTTGTGTGTATATAATAAACTTGAAGACTTGCCCCGATCTTGGACTTGGTTGGTTATTTAAGAACCAGTAATCTTATATTGGCGAGCTCGCCAGGATCGGGGTCAAGGACACTACAAGGTCAAGGACGGAAATGACCAAGAAATAAGAAAATCCGTGGAAAAATGAGTTGGAATTATATATGCGCTTTTATCGCCTATTTATTGTGCTGTGTGACTTGCCGCCCAGAAGTACATTAAAAGGCTAGGAAATAAGCATTTTGGGAGAATAAAGCTGGCGGATCAGGACGAAGAAGAAGTCACAGAAAGAGAGCAACGGGCAAACAGAAGAGCAATGGAAGTGGCCCTCCAAACATTAATAACCCAGCTAGCGGCAAGAGCGGATGCCGACGCGGTAGACCGTCTGGCAGCCACGGCGGCAGCCACGACACGACACGACGTCGCCACGGCAGCAGAAGTCCGGAGGAATTTCATCCGAAAGATCACTAAGGCGGACGGAACAAACCTTCCACTGGTCCGAAGGTGGTTTCGCGACATCGGAAGTGTGCACGACCAGAATCCGGCAATAGTAATCGAGGTCGCGGCCCAAACAGCGACAGGCACGCTGTATGATGAGTTTGAGAGGATAGTGGCAGCCGCCATGCCAGTGGCACGAGTCAATGTAAGATGGCCGCAGATCGTTGTACAACTTAAGACGGCTATCTTGGGGCCCGCGGATGCAGCCACTCTTCGCCAGGAGTTAGAGTTATCACGACAACGTGTCCACGAGAACGCTCACGAATTTGGCACTAGGTTCTTGGCTGAGGCCAATGAAGCGTACCCCCTCCCGCGAGTAGCTGCCTTGGAAGAAGGACTGTGTCGCACGTTTATCCGAGGACTACGGGAAGCACCGATTAAGGAAGAACTGGCGCTACGAAGGGCACCAGTAACGGTCCGAGACGCCGTGACTGCGGCGCGGGAAGTGGAGGCGAGGTATACGGTCCTCCGTCCTCAAGAAAAACGCAAGGTAGTTGGAGCCGTGGGAGAGGAAACTATGGAAGCAACGGAGCCAGCGATTGTGAAATCAGCCACTCATGACGACGGCGCGACAACCATCGCGGCCTTGACAAAACAAGTCGCAAAAATGGCAACTCAATTTGGCGAGTTTAAAAAGGGAACAAAGCCGGGTGACGAAACCCGAAAATGTTATAATTGCGGAAAGCCAGGGCACTTCGCCCGAGAATGCCGCTCCGCCCCGTCTGGTCGAGGAGGCCGTGGACGAGGCCGAGGGGGCAACTGGCGAGGAAGAGGCCGTGGAGGCAGGGGTCATGGCGGCTGGGGAAGTAAGGATCAGGAACAATCGCCGCCCAACCAGACACAAAGCCAGGGAAACGGGTGCTAGGGGTCGCGGGCGACATGCCACGACCCCGAATAGCAGTGAGGATGGGTGATCACCGGCTCGAGGCCCTAGTGGATACGGGAGCCTCGGTGTCGCTGGTCACCCCTCTCATTGCGGGAAACGCACTTCCCATGGATGGAACCCCGCCGAGAATAACAACAGTAACGGGACAGCAAATGATCATTAAATATCAGGTTAGTCTCACCCTATTTCACCAGCCAATCCCGTTTTTTGTTACTAACGACTTTGGGGAGCAAATGATATTAGGCGCGGATAGTTTGCGAAAATTAAAAGGGGTTATTAACTATGAAAAGGAAACAGTCAAATTGGGTGGACAAATATTCCCATTTTTGAAAGATTCTAAACTAACAGTGGCGAAATTGGATTTCCTGAAAAAGGAATACCCCGAGGTAATAGGAAAGCGAGACAAATTAACGCAGAGCATTGGGATAGATCCCATGAGAATAATTACAGAAGGAGACCCGATATATCAAAGGGCGTATCGGGCCCCCCTCTCGAAGCGCGGAGAAATTGAGAAACAAGTACGGGAGATGCTGGAGCAAGGCATAATATCGCCGAGCTCTAGTCCGTGGGCCAGTCCGGTGACCCTAGTCCCTAAAAAGGATGGGTCTAGCCGTTTCTGCGTGGACTACCGCAAAGTCAACGCCGTTACGCGCAAGGACAGGTACCCGCTCCCTAACATACAAGACATCTTTGACACGGTCGGAGGCGGAAAGGTCTTCTCCGTGTTGGACTTACGGAGTGGCTATTGGCAACTCCCGGTCGCGGCGGAGGATCGTCACAAGACGGCGTTCACCTGCCATGTCGGCCAATATGAATATAATCGCGTGAGTTTCGGACTTGCTAACGCCCCGTCCTATTTCCAGCGGGCGATAAACAAAGTCCTTAGCTCGTGTCTGGGAAACTTCGTGCTCGTCTATATTGACGATTTGGTGGTTTACAGCCCCGACGCAGAGACTCATAAGGAGCACCTCCGTCAGGTGTTCAAGTGTCTCTCGCGGGCTGGGCTCCAACTAAAAGAAGAAAAGTGCACGTTTTCTCAGTCACACGTAGACCTCCTCGGTTTCCGCATGGGAGCCGACGGCATCAGGCCGCTGGAAGGGAAGGTCCGAGCGATTACGGAATTAAGTCCGCCTAAAGATGTCAAAGGAGTAAGATCCTTCTTGGGGCTCGCAAATTATTACAGGCAGTGCGTAAAGGATTATGCACAAATTGCGGAGCCCGTCGTCGCGCTGACCCGAAAGTCTGTTCCGTTCGAATGGACCGGCGCGTGTGACCAGTCATTCCGGGACCTAAAGGCAGCCCTCGTATCCCCGTCCGTAATGGCACATCCAAAGATCGGAGAGCCATATAGTTTGTATACGGACGCGTGCGATTACGCAGTCGGCGCCTTACTGGCCCAGGCCGACGACAACGGAGTGGAGCGTCCCATTCAATATATCTCGCACCAGCTGTCATCTGTGCAGAGGCGCTGGGCGACGATTGAGAAGGAGGCTTATGCCGTTGTCTATGCCTTGCAAAAACTAAGGCCATACTTGCTAGGTTCGGAATTTACGGTCTATACAGACCACAAACCATTGAAAAGCCTGTTTACAAAAGAAATGGCAAATACTAAAATCCAAAGATGGGCCATATTACTAGCGGAATACGGAGCGAAAATTGAGTTTCGTCGGGGCGTCCATAACGTCCGGGCCGATACTCTCAGTCGACTCCGCACGGATAGCCAGCTCGGTGAGGTCGAGGTTTGTGTCGCAGCACAAAGAGAAACGGAGAAAAGTCGTGACCTCCCAGTGACCTTGACCGAGGGCATCCTTTTGGATGAATTAAAGGAGGCTCAGAGGAATGAATTTTTGGATTTAATAGCAGAGGCAAATGACCCTGAGGAGGAGAGCGATTATATCCTTTACTCCGGGGTCCTTTTTAGTGAGAAATTGCCTTACGAGACGGCCATTGAAGGCCCGCGGTTGGTGCTGCCCCTCCGCTATCAACAGCAAGCGATCGAGAGGGCCCACCAAGACGTGGGGCACATGTCCGTCCAAAAAACACTGAGACGCCTGGCCGAAGGGAAAGTTTGGCCGGGTATGCGCCGTGACGTGAGGGACTTTTTACGGAACTGCCCCGAATGTGCAGTCTTCGCGAAAACGCCGCGGCGTGTCGAGATGCAGGAGGTAGATATTCCTGCCGGGCCCATGCAGAAGGTGCATGTAGATTTTATCGGGCCCTATGAAGCCGATCGTAATGGAAATAAGTATGTATTGGTAGCTATAGACTATTTGACAGGATGGGTGGAAACATACCCGCTGCCTGATCAATCGGCACGATCTATCATCGACGCGATCGCACTTGGCTGGTATACCCAGCACGGAAGACCAATGATAATGGTTTCCGATAACGGGCAAGGATTCGGGTCCGCCGCTTGGACCGAGTTCTTAGCCGAAAGCGGAGTTGAATGTCGCAGGATAACTCCGGTGCACCCCGAGGGGAACTCGAAAGTTGAAAGGACGAATCGGACCTTGAAAGCGGTCCTATTAAAATTAATGGCCAATAGGCCCGAGCAGTGGTCGGTCCATCTGCCCTCGGCCGTACAGGCGCTCCGTATTACGGTGAGTGATACCACCGGGTACAGCCCGTTCTTCCTCCTTTACGGGAGGCAACCCCGACCTCTTCATGGGGGGGTTGAGCCGACAAGGCCGGGAACGTTCGGCAACCGCCTGGACGACTTGGCAGCGGCCCGATCTGCTGCTCGACAAAATATTGAGGAAAGCCGGACCTATAATAGACGTCGTTTGGAGGATAGGGCTAACGTCGGCCCTACCCTGCCCGTGGGCGAGCGCGTGCTGGTGCGGGCGGAGGAACGTACGACCGGCACAGCGTATTGGGACCCAGGGTTCATTGTCACCCGGGCCAAAGGGACCACCCACTGGGTTAATAATCCCGAGAGCGGGATAAGTAAAAAACTCCATAGGGAGAAGTTGAAAATTGCTACGGGAATCGACGGCCTCGGAGATATTGTCCGGAGGCCCCGCCGTAAAAATAAGCCCCGTAAGCAGAAAGCGGTCGCATAAAGTGTCGCGATCGTAGGCCAAGGTGACGTGTTTGAAAGTACACCGAGCCGAGGTCGTCGGATTCTAGGAAAGATAAAAATAGATCCGGTTAGTAGGAAACAGGCAGTTAAAGGGAATTTATAAATAGGCACAATCCTAGGGCTTGGCTGTTGGGAACTGTGGTGGGTCCACAACAGGAGGACTTTGGGGGGATGCCTATATAATCAGTTGCTCCGCCGCCACCGGGCAATTGTACGGAAGGAAGACACCGACATGGCTTTGTGGATGTTGGTGCTAATTGTCGTCGTCACTGCCGAGACCGACTGGATAACACAGATTCAGTCAGGAGTAGTAATCGGCCCTCCCGCGGATCTTCGTGTAGTCCACGGGGAATGGACCGTATTAGTGGTATTGCGACCACCCCAGGCGAGTATCCTGGACAAGGAAAAACAAAACGTAAGGACAGCAGCAAGAAAATTATATGAATTAATGCCAGCACACGATGCGAATAGATGTGATTTGGAACCAGGAGGACAAAATTTATGTGTCTCATGGAGAAGGTTTAGGCATATGAAAAATCTGGCCCTCATGCTATCAAGGCCAGCCCCACGTATTTTCCAAATTAAAATAGACCAATTAAGACGCAGAAAGCGAGGACTGATCAACTTCGTCGGAAGCGCCTCTAAATGGTTATTCGGCACGGCCACGGAAGAAGATGTCAACGAAATACGGAAAGGAGTAACGGCTGCACGAAAGACGGCTCAACACGTCGTTCATTTCGTCGGGACGCTTAAGACCGTTATTGACCACGCCCTAAAGCAGCAATCCATTGACGGCCGCCGTATTGAAGAAATTGCAGGAATTATGGAGTCTATAAGGAATCAAACTCGAGAACAGTTTAAGCAAAGCACGATCTATAACGAGATTTCCATGATACATGAAAGGCTGGACTATTTGTTGCATATTATGTCTGCGTTAGAGCATCAGGAGTCGCAATTATCGGGTCTAGTGCAAGACCTGGAGGCCGGACGCCTTACGGAGCACCTCCTTCCGAAAGATATTCTAGCTGAAATCCTCGGGAGATATGAGACCGCTTACGAGGGCGGCCGCGCACTCCCGCTTCATTGGTACTACCAGACGGTAGTAATTGAATTAGTATTGTTTGAGGAAGGACAATACGTATATCGGGCAGTGTTACCATTAGTTGGGCAAGAACAGTATTTTATGTATACTTTGAAATCCTTCCCGGTGCAAGTGGACTCAACGGGAAAACGACGACGGGTCCAAGTAATTGAAGAAATCGGCTATAACACGGTAGCCGGAGAAATCTTTGCACCTACAAAATATGCCGGAGTAAAGCCAATCGTGTGCGCTCCGACAGTATTGTACACGGCGACGAAATATGCCTGCGAAAGAGGACTTATTACAGGATACACTGAGGACAAACTAGATTGTCCCATCTCAACGACGAAGACAAACGCGACGATCGTCAGTGAATTAGACGGAACACTGATACTGGAATCGGCGGGGGAGGAGATCACCCTCTCCTGCCCAGGACAGCTCCAGCGGAAGGAAAGAATACCTTACGGACTGTTCCAAATGAGGCTTCCGTCGGCATGTCTGCTGGCCGGGCGAGACTGGAGTCGCTCTGTGCCGCGGCGGGCGGATGTATCGGCGGAGGGCAACTGGACGTTGACGAAATGGGACTTGGATTCCGAGTGGATAGAAAACGCCATTCGTCACGATGAGGAGGCTATACGAAATGGTCTCAAGTTACCAACACTCGGACCGTATACAGGCCTGAGCGATGACGACCGTAAACGACTTCACGACGAGTGGAACGACCTTGACGACGAAGCAAAAGAAATGAACAATGATTGGTATAATCAAGGTGAAATTGGCCACCACATTTCGTGGGTAACTATTGGATTCACTTGTATAGGTATAATTGTGGCCATTGTGATAGGACGATACGTCTGGCAAAGACGAGAAACTTTTAAATATGTGTTTGGAAAACCAAAAACCAAACCAAAGACTACAGTGAAACCAGAAGAAACTATTGAACTTACAAATATACCAGAGGAAACTGTTTGAATGTCGTGTATTAATGATTAAAAATTGTGGTCGTATACTATGTAAATCTATAAGGTGAGCCTAGCGCCCTTATAAAAGAAACCGTGAAGGTTTCATAATAATATTATGAGTATAACTATAATGAAGTACGTTAAAAACAGCATGAATAAACATGTAAATAAACCTAGAATTATGGGGATAATGTGTTAAGAAACTTTGACCTTTTTCTGAAGTAATAAAATACTATGTAAACATAAGGCGAGCCTAGCGCCCTTATGAAAGAAACCGTGAAGGTTTTATAATTATTATGATAATAATACTATGTATG
>JAULKN010000100.1:0-11288 GCA_032356625.1 Axiothella rubrocincta
CTCATCAACAATTTCTTCTACTTTTTCTTCTGATGAGTCAAATCCAAATGCCTCAGCTGTTGTAGCTTTCTTTGGTTTTTTCTCTAAGTTAAATGAAGTTGAAGCGTTTGCTTCTTTTATTGCAGCACCATTATTATGAGCTAACAATACATCCTCCGCTGTTGCATCAGCAACAAAAAAGGTTTTCCTATAAATAGGTTCTCCATCAACACAACAGATAATACCTGTATCCCCTGCATACTTTAGGTCTCTATCAGGATCATTAGTTGAAAATGCTTCAAATTGTTCTTTAATGATGATTTTACCTGGTAATGTTGTCATAGATTCTAAACCAATAGATTGTAGATCTTCTAATTTACCATGTAATAATGTACTTATGTTTGATTTCTTAACCCAACCTCCATTACCAAAGGTAACTCTGTCTTGTTGTAATCTTACATAACCGTACTCTGAACTTGTGCTTGATTGACGGATAACATTTCCCATGTCATCAGCAATGATGTTTACTTTACTTTGCATAATTTTTGCTTTTTAAAATTTAATAAAATGTGTGAATGATTCTGTCTATCTTTTAGACATCATCTGGATGAAAATACGGGTCCTCCAATTTCTCATAACCATCTATCTCATCTAAAGATCTAGAATCTTCAATGATCCTTTCAGGATCTTCATCAGATTCTTTCTCTTGTGTTCCAGAAAATTGATTGTAAAAAGGATTACCCACTTCTTTGGTATATACTCCACCTAAACCATTGAGGTCTTTTATCTCATCATCTGATAAAGATAAATATTGCTCAACTGAACATTCTATTATGCGTCCATTAGGTAACTGTATTATCATTTTATTTGCTAAGTAAGTTTAACAAAAATATAATAATTTATGTATCTAATATAACATAATAAGCATGTCTTTCATTATTAGGAGTAAAAAGTCTGCATATATATAGCTAACAGGTTATTTTATTATTAGCTTTCTACCTACTCTTTTAATATAATCTTGGTCTTTCAGTTCTTTTATCAGTCTCTTTGTGGTTCTTTGACTTACATTTAAGTCATCCGCTAATGTTGATATAGAAGGAAAACAAGATCTTTGTTTGTTTGCATAACATGCTAAAACTGAGTATAGTGCTTTAGCTTTTATTGATAAGTCTGGTGACAATATAACCTCACGGCTAACTATACCAAATCTATAATTCTGTGACATGCTTAGACATGATGATCAATAAAGCAAAGTTATGATCTACTTCTTTACTTAGTTCATCATCTCTCATACCATATCTATCATTCATCATCTTACCAAAAGGTATTGACCTATCACTCTTTAACCACTTGTTATACTCACTGGTTAGTAATTCACTAGTTATTGTTGCCATGTCTTGATTTTAAATTGATATTTCATTGGTATCAGTTTCATTAATTTCACTGAATAATTCTGTTTGAACTACTTTATTAAAGAAAGGGATAGTCTTTTTATCTACTAACTCAATGTCAAATGTACTAATTTTTACTGACTCTTCTTTTATAACCTGGTTCTCTACATCATAATAATAAAGCATTACCTCCATATCTATATGATACGGATCAAACCCATCACTCCATGAACCATCTGTTTTAATTCTACCATAGACATAACCATCTATAGTACCAAGACCTTTATCAATTAGGACATCCCATTCAAAGTTTGAACCTGCATGATAGCTTGGTGGTTTTACTTTAACAATATCACCTATCTCTAAAGTTTTAATTTCTTTATAAGATAAAATACTGTTTAAGACAAAACTCACATGTGCCTCAGTTAATCCTTCATTAAGGATATTCATGATATGCACAATATTTTTAGGATTAGACAACTTTGATTTGTTGATTATCCCATATATAATTTCTTTAGTTGTTTTTTCTGATATTACGTATGTTTTACTTGTTCTTCCCATTGATTTAATTTTAATAAACATAGTGGGCCAATACTAATGATTGAACCCACTATGTAAGGTTACCACTAACCATATATGCTGTGTATTTCCCTAGCCTTACTACCTAGTAATAATATATATAATAATACTGGTGTTGTTAGGGTGTCAGGTGTGGCACTTTTAATTTGTTAAACTTGTTGTTTTATCTCCAATGACACAAATGGGATAAATATAATTACAGACATATCTTTTCCATTATAACCAAGGTCAAGACCTATTCCTATACCAACTAATGGTAGAAACGCTATGTCAAACTTTGGTAGCATACTTACCCTTGGTAGATAATTATATACTATAACTGCTAATATCAATACTGTAAAGTAAGATAATACAAGTCCTGTCCACACTAATGGTGTAGATATGAACCCATCATTAAATACGATTGCTGCTAATGTTACTGTTGCTAATATAGGTTGTACTACAACGAATATTATTTTAATAAGTGATCTAAGAAATTTTTTCATGGCTTTATTTATTATAGGATTGACAATAGTTTATATATTCTACCATAGAGAATCTTTTTACCTCTATTAGGTTGTTGTCCAAGGCCAGTGTTCTTAACTCATCATTGTTAATTAACTCTGTGTTTAAATCTTCCATTAGTGGTGATTCAAGTTCATTACGTTTGATTACGAAATGTTGTTCTCCTGTAAATAGGTTAACTGTTGGACTTTCAGTGTTAGTATACATTAGTATACCAATTTTGTTGTTGTGCTGAACAAATTGTTCAGGATAAATGATTTTTACTTGCATGGTTTTGTGGTATTAATTAATAAAAAAAGGGATAGACTATCTACCCCATTTAGAACGTTTGTGTTTTTTCTTGGATACCCAATAGTTATTCTTGGCCCAAGCTTTTTTGTTTTTTGATGTCCCACATCTGTTACGTGTGGATCCACATGATTGTAATACTGGTCCTCCAATAAAGAGTAATAGCATTAGATAAAGAAACTTTCTTTTCATAGTTTAAGGATTAGTGATTAATTTTTTCATGTACGTCTTGACCAACGAATACTGCTGGTATCCATCCAAAGATTACTGAGAAGCCTATTGTTGCTCCATGACCAAAGCATTCTTTAAATGTCCAAGTATCTTCTAGATACCATACGATTGTATTTAATAATATTACAGTTAGGATAAAGGTTGTTACTGTAGCCAACATGATTTTAGAATTTTTCATTTGATTTATTTTTTAATAAGTTTATTCTTGGTTTGCATATGATAAGATTAAATCTTCATCAGCAGACCAATTGTCTTCTGACAATCCACGAGCAATTTCTTCTGCATACATGTATTCATGGACAGTACCATTTGGCATATATACTGAGTAATAAGGTCTACCTTCATTATCACCTGTTAGTTTGATAGTGATTTCATTTGTGTTAGTACATGCAGCAAAAGTTAATGCCACAGCTATAACTGTTATTACTTTTTTCATTTGATTTAGTATTAGTGATTAATAAAATATAATAACATTCATTCAGGTTTTAATGCATAACCTTATTCCCCTGATTCTTTGCTCACTTAACCAATTGTTATGGTATCTACCCTTGTTTTACAAGTGAGTTTATTATTGTTATTATTATTAGTGATTAGTAAATAACTTAGAGTGCTTATCCATTATTGGCTGACACTATCTCAGAATAGTCAGTGGTATTGCTTGACTCATATCTCTAAGCTTTTGATTTTAATATTGCGGGTAATATGATACTATTCCTATAGAGGAAGAGACAACAACTACTTATGTTATATTGTTGAGTGTTATTGTCACTCTTGTAGTATTGTTAGCTATATTTATATATATAGGGTCCAGTTATTATTTTAATGGCCTTAAAGGTATATTATATGGCTTATATGATGTCATCTTCATTGTGCAACACCCAAATAAATAATTTTTACATAACTAATTAGTAATTATTAGTAAGATGCAAAGATTAGTTGGGGAGCAGAGGTTGATATTGGAAGATGAGCAGAAATAGAGGTAAAGAATTGGTTAATGTAACATAGGAATTGTAACAATACAGTTCCATTTAATTATATATTATAATAACTAATAGAGATATTCACTCCGTTATTCACCTCCATCCATACGGTAGGATTATTAGTTATTATAATGACCGTGCTTTTACACACGGCCATTAAGATTATACTGCTTCCACCCACATTAGTGTTGTGAGTTCTCCGGTTCTAAGGTCCGTTACTGCATTATCTGACATACGGAATCCAGGCATCTCTTGTCCAGGCTCTAATTTTTTCATTAGCTCTTGGATTGTTGGATGATTAGCTCTCATTACCTGATTGGTTTCAGGGTCTATAAGAGATAATTGACCGAAGGTAATATTACCTTGAGTTCTACTACCCACAGCAAGACCAGCAAGTGTAGTCTTTTTGTTTGTGATTGGTGTTGATGTACACTGAATCATTGCTGAGCCTGTTGACTCATTGATTTGTACTTTTCTGAAGAATACTGACATAATTTATGAATTTAGAATATTAATGGATACCACTTATATACGGGGGTACCCTATCCGCAATAATTAGCTGGGGAGCAGAATAGTAGATCCTCTTCAGAATGCCAAACACAAAACTTTTACAATACCGTGGGGGGTACAAAAATTAAAAATAAAATTTTTTTTAATCTGGTGGAACTTGGAAATATGGAATTTAATTTTCAACCCTCACAAATAATTTGTATATTAATTATATAAACGCAACTAACTCTATAATTTAAGATATGAGTAAATAAGAAGACGGGAGGGAGTATGATCCTATGGAAGAAATTAAGAAAAAAGAAGCTGAATTAGATCAAGTAAATTTGGCTTATGACAATTCATATAAAGTTCTTACAGGAGAAATTGATTTCCATACATTACTAGAAGATTCATTTAAGGATGGGGATTCTGCACTGATGGCTTTTGATCCGGATTCTGGCCCTTTACAAACTGAATTAGAAGGAATGATTGCGTGGTATATTGAATCAGAGGAGTATGAAAGATGTGCTATGCTGAGAGATATACTAGAAGAAAAGTTTCCAAGCTTACTAATAAACCAAACCAAATAGAAATGGGAAATATATTACAAGACATGATCAGTATGCTGACTAGAAAAAAGTCAGTGATACCAAAAGCTGATGATTACATTGCTATTGCTAGATACGCAGGTACACAAGAAAGATTAAAACAACATCCTAAATTAAACTCTGAGCTTACTACGTTAGCAGATTTAAAAAAGTTTACATGTAGTAACTCTGTTAATATAGGGTCAGATCAAACTATAATTGGAACTAAAACTTTTTCTCGTATAGTAATTGTTTCTGAAGATGGTACAAAGTGGGAACAAACTATTAGTAATGATGGAGTAACTCAATACAATAAAATATCTTAGGAAATGGCAACACCTAGAAAGGGAAAAGCAAAAGTCAAAGTAACAGCTAGCGGTAAGAAAGTTAGTTACGGACAAGCTGGTAAGGCCAAAGGGGGCGGACCAAGAGTAAAGCCTGGTACTTCAAAGGGTGATAGTTATTGTGCAAGAAGTTTAGGAATTAAGAAAAGACTTTCTGCAAAAAAAAGAAATGATCCTAATACACCAAATAATTTATCCCGTAAGCGTTGGAAATGCTCTGGGGCAAAATCAAGAAAGTAATGGCAACAGCAAAAAAAAGTACAGTAAACAAGGCAGGCAACTATACTAAACCCGCAATGCGTAAAAGACTCTTCAACTCTATTAAAGCAGGGGGGAAAGGTGGAGCTCCTGGACAATGGTCAGCACGTAAAGCTCAAATGCTTGCTAAGCGTTATAAAGCTAATGGTGGAGGCTACAAAACTAAGAAGTAATGGCAAAAGCTAAATCACAAAAGAGTTTAGACAAATGGACTAAACAGAAGTGGAGAACTCCTTCTGGTAAAAAAAGTAAGGATACCGGAGAAGTATATGCACCTTCTAAGACTATTGCTAAATTAAAAAGTACTGCTGCAGGTAAAAAGAAACTAGCTGCTGCTAATAAAAAGAAACGTGCTGCAACTAAAGCAGGTAAGCAACATGCTAGTCATGGCCTTCATAAAGGCAAAAAGCGTTAAATGAAAAAATAAAATAAATAGAAAAGGGCCTAAACTTTTTTTATTTAAACTATTTATATATATATTTGTATAAATTACGTTTAATAATTAAAAAAAGCAAAATGGCAAATTCTAAAAACCAAAATCCATTACAAGACCAAGATCCTGTTTTATCTAAAGAGGAAATGGCAGCACGCAGAGAAGAAATTACTGCATTCTACAAAGACAACATTCCTCATTTAGAAGTACAAGCAGAATATGAAATGTTACTGGCTACTATTGAAAAGTCCAGAGCAGAACGTATGCAAGCTCAAATGTTTATGGCTCAACAATATGCTTCTCAAGAAGAAGGGTCTAATCCAAACTCTGATGAAGCTCAGGCATTTAAACAAGCAATGGAGGAAGCTGCATCTAAAATAGAAGATTAACATGAAACTTCTAAAGAAAGGTGATAAAGGGCAAGATGTCAAAACACTTCAAACGGCATTAAAGATAGCAGTTGATGGTCATTTTGGACCATTGACTGAGAAAGCAGTAATTAGATTTCAGCTTTCTAATAACTTTCCTGTAACAGGTATAGTTGATTCTCCTGTATGGACACTTCTTTTAAATAAATCTATATTAGTATTAGATGAAATAGATGAGGATAGTGATATTTCTGATGAGTATTTTATTACGGAATATAATCAAACTATTCACAGATACTATTTACCTAAAGGTGAATATGTTAAGGGACCTATAACTAATGAATATATATTTCTACACCATACGGCAGGTAGAGAAAACCCATACAGAACAGTTGATCACTGGGCTAGAGATAAAAGAGGAAGAGTAGCAACAGAGTTTGTATTAGGTGGAAGAAATCATAGAACAGGTGATACTGAATATGATGGTGTTATGGTACAAGCATTTCCAGAAAAGTGCCAGGGGTGGCACCTTGGAAGAACTGGATCAGGATGGATGAATAGACATTCTGTAGGATTAGAAATTTGCAATGCTGGATACCTTGATGAAGATCACAAAACATACTTTAATAGCAAATGTGCTGATTCTGAGGTTATTGAACTAGAAAAACCTTTCAGAGGTCATTCTATATGGCATGCTTATTCAGAAGAACAAATTAAGGAAACTGAAAAGTGGATTAAATTTGTAGCAGAAAGAGATAATATTGATATTAGGATAGGACTTCAACAGTATATTCATGAGTATGGTGCACATAAAGCATTTGGATTTCATGAAGATGCTTTCTATGGAAAGGTAAAAGGATTATTAACACATACCAATGTAAGGAGAGATAAGTCTGATTGTTATCCACATCCTGACTTTGTAGATATGATAATGAGTTTATAATATGGCTTTAGTAAACAAAGTAGATATAAAATTAAAGGTTGATATTAATCAAACAGTTAAGTATCAAATACTTACGTATTGTTTCTTTAATAATATCCTGTTGACTAAAACAGATTTAGATTTTTTAGCAGAATTATCTTTTAATCCTAAAATTGAGATAGCTAAGTTTTGTAATCTGTTAACTGAAAAAGGTATATTTAAAAGTTCTCAATCAGCTAGAAATGCAATTTCTAAAATAGAAAGAAAAGGACTATTAAGTAAAATAGGTACTAATAAAAAAACAATAGTCATTAATAAAACAATCAATGTACAAACAAGTGGTTTAGTTTTGTTGGATTACAAAATATTAGGTAATGAACCCAAAGAAGCATAATGAGTTTAAGAAAGGTATTGCTGAAGAAGTGGGTGTACACTCACAGTTAGTTGATGATTTTATAACATTTTATTTTAGTAGAGTAAGGAAAAAATTATCATCACTTGCTCATCCTAGGATTTATGTGGAAGGATTGGGTACCTTTTATCTTAGAAAAAAGAAGTTAGAACATGCAATTAAAAAACAAAAAAGCATGTTGGGTAATGTAGCAAAGCGTACCTATAATGGATATGCAAAAAGTGAAACAATAACTTCAAATATTAATGAGATGGAAAAGGCTCTTGAAGTAATTAAAAATGATATCTTAAGTAAGAAAAAGTTTAGAGGAAAATGAGCAAGATAAAAAAATACTTAGATGCCTTTAAAAATGCAGGAAAGATTGCAGAAGGAATAAAGAATAATGTATTTAAAAAAGAACATGTTGAAGCTATAGCAACTGAAAGGTTTCAGATCTGCATAAAGTGTAGTTTGTTTGATGCTAAAGGAGATAGTTGTTTAGCACCTGGAACACAACCATGCTGTAGTGATTGTGGTTGCAGTCTGGGTTTTAAAGTAAGGTCTTTATCTTCAGAATGTCCAAAAAGTTTTTGGGACTCAGTTACTACTGAGGAAGAAGAAGAACAAATATTTGAAAAAATTAAAAAAGATGAAAATGCAAATTAATTACATATATAAAGACACAACAACAACAGTAGAAACTAACACAGAAGGTTTGTGGTGGTATACTACTACAACACTATAATTATGGCTATTATATTTAAAGAAGAGGGTCATTCATATGAAAGTATAGATAATGACTCTATTGATTGGTTAAGCGTAACTTCTTTTATTGGTAAATTTAAACCTAAGTTTGACAGAGAAGGACAAGCAAAAAAATCATCTAAAAACAAAAGGTCCAAATGGTATGGCATGACTGAAAAAGAAATACTTACTGCATGGGACAATGAAACTAAAAGAGCTATTGGTCTAGGTAATTATTACCATGATCAAAGAGAAGCTGATATGCTTGATTTTAAGACAATAGAAAGAGATGGTACACAAATACCTATTATCAAACCTATTACCAATGAGAATGGTGTTAAAATGGCTCCAGAGCAAAAGCTTAAGGAGGGTATTTATCCAGAACACTTAGTATATTTAAAATCAGCTGGAATATGTGGGCAAGCAGACTTAGTTGAAATTGTAAATGGTTATATAAACATATATGATTATAAAACTAATAAGGAAATAAAAGAGAAAGGGTTTACAAATTGGGAAGGTATAACAAACAAAATGTACAGACCTGTTAATAATTTGGATGATTGTAATTTAAACCATTATAACCTACAACTCAGTATTTATGCGTATATTATTAAAAAGCACAACCCTAAACTTAAAATAGGTAAGTTAGTTATACAGCATGTTAAGTTTGAAAAGGTTGGAGATGATGATAATGGTTATCCTATCACTAAAATAGTAAATGGAGAACCTTCATTAGAGGGTATTAAAATGTATGAATTACCATACTTAAAATCAGAAGTAACATCACTAATAATGTGGTTAAAAGACAATAGATAATTATGAGCAATATAACATTAACAAAAGTAGCTGTAAGAGTAAGTTTAAGTAATGGTCAACCTTATAAAGAATATGTAGAAGCAGGTAGTTATCAAGATCTTTATATAGATGCAACTTGTATAATGGCAGCAACCCCATATTATTCTACACTTAACAAAGGGGTTATGAACGGTTTGGTTTTATTAACTTTAAAAACAGGGACGCAGATAGTAGATCCATCACCTATAGTTGTTCAAGCAAACTTTCAAGATATTAAGGATATAATGGATGCAAATAAATAAATTATGCTAGTAAGACTATTTGACGTACAAAACAGTAAAGTAATTCCAACAGAACATTGCTATGCTTTACCTTTTCTAAAAGCAATTATGACTGAATATCCTGATACATACTTACAGGTTTATCAATATATTTTTTATATGAGTTGTCCTAATCCTGATATGAATCCATTTTTTAATTTACCTGAGCATGAGAAAGAAGATATTATAATTGAAGAAGTAAAGTTAGAGGAATCACCAGAAGATGGAAAGATAAGATATGCTCTAGACATGTGTAAGAAATTATATGAAACACCAACATATAGAGCTTATGTGGGTATAAAATCCATGTTAGATAGATTAGGTAAGTATATGGAAGTAACACCTATAGAACATGGTAGAGATGGAAATATTAATTCTATGGTAAATGCAGCAGCTAAATTTGAAAATATAAGACAATCATACAAGGGAGCATTTAGTGATATGAAACAAGAGCAAGAAAGTTCAGTACGTGGAGGTGCAGGATTAGCTTATGATCAAATGTAAAATGAAAGTACAAGAAAAATGGCTTTTCTGTTATTGGGATGAGCCAATATTTGAAAAAGAAGTAAAGAAAACTAACAATATAAAAACCAAAGACAATGGCACAACAAGTAATACCAATAGGAAAAAAGATTCTAATCAAACAAAAGGAAGCTGAACAGTATTTTAAAAATACTACAATTATGATTCCTTCATCTGCACAAGAACAAGAAAATATAGGAACTGTAGTTGGTGTAGGCCAAACAGTTTCAGAAATAAAAGTGGGGGATGTTGTACAATATACAGATCATTGCCTACCCGTAGCAATGAAGCATAATGAAACAGAACACTTGCTTATACAAGAAGGAGATATATTTGCTATTCTGAGAGATGTATAAAACCATTCCTACATATAATAATAATAAGTTGGAAACAACAGAGTTTGAAGATAGAGAAAGTTTTATAAAGTTTTTATTGGATATATTTAAGGAGCCTGGTAATTATAATTTTACCAGTATGTCTAAAGAATTTAATAGTGAAGCTAAAACTTTTAATAGACTTGGCTTCTATTGTGATAAACCTTTTAGATCTAAAGACTTTATAACCTATTGGGAAGATCAGAAGATTAAGTGTAGAGAAGGTGTGATATATAAACACAATGGACTTACATGGTACCTAACACGTGACTACTACATGTGGCTTAATTTTTTACCCATATATGATAAAGAAGAGAAAAAATATGGTTTTGCTAAAGTGCGTGATGCTCAGTATCATATGGCTTTGTATGAAATACTTGCAGAGTTGCATTATCAACACTCCGCAATATTAAAGAAACGTCAGATAGCTTCCTCATATTTCCATATGGGAAAAATAATTAATACGTATTGGTTTGAAGAAGGTAGTACGTGTAAAATTGGTGCATCATTAAAAGATTACATAAATGATAAAGGATCTTGGAAGTTTTTAGATGAATATAAAACTTTCCTTAATGAACACACTGCTTGGTATAGACCAAGTAATCCAGAAAAGGTTTTACTTTGGCAACAGCAGATTGAAGTTAAGATTGGAAATAGAAAAGCAAGTAAAGGTTTAAAGTCTAAAATACAAGGGGGATCATTTGAAAAAAATGCTACCACAGGTGTGGGTGGACCATGCACAATATTTTTCCATGAGGAAGCGGGTATTGCGCCTAAGATGTCAGACAC
>JAULKN010000101.1:0-11272 GCA_032356625.1 Axiothella rubrocincta
GGACGGTTCGGTGTAAACGGCGGACGGTTCGGTTCAAACGTTACACTATTCGGTGTCAACGTTGGACGGTTCGGTGTAAACGGCGGACGGTTCGGTTCAAACGTTACACTATTCGGTGTCAACGTTGGACGGTTCGGTGTCAACGTTGGACGGTTCGGTGTAAACGGTGGACGGTTCGGTTCAAACGCCACTATTCGGTGTCAACGCCGGACGGTTCGGTGTAAACGGCGGACGATTCGGTGTAAACGTTACACGATTCGGTGCAAACGTTAGACGGTTCGGTGCAAACGTGCCAGGCGATTCGATGACATCATCATCGAATCGCCTGGCACAAATTTTGTACCAGGCGATTCGATGATGATGTCATCAGCTACAGCAAGTGGCGCTGCGCATGCGCAAACTCTATTGTAGTACTACTAGTACTAGTACTAGTAGTACTATAGCTGCGCTTAGCATGAGCAGCAGTAGCACTAGCACAAATGCTACTCACTAGCACTGTAAGTGTTTAATAAAATTAATCCTAGGTCTATTTTAGGCGTTACAAATTAAACGAATTGGCCATCTAGTCATGATATTGATAATGGACTGAATGTCATGTTGTATTTGTAATGTTGTGACTAGACTATATAGCGGCAGGATAGAAAATGCAGGAGGGCGCTCTTTACTGTGAGACAAGTTATTTATTAATGCAAACTGTGACTGAAATTTACAGACATATTTGTCTGCTTTTACATGACAGGAATGATTAAAAAATCTTTACTTTCTCTTGACAAATAACACAAAGACATTGAACCAAACAAACAGGCCCTAGAATTGTTAGCATTCAGTTGTGTGTGGTGAAAAATTATATCCTGCAAAATAATAAATGAAATGAAATGAAAACTATAGTCTACCCCGCCACTCGCAAACTCCACAAATGAGATCCGGCAACGGCTTCCATTATACACAATTATACAACTAGGGTGGGTGGGTGGGTGTAGTTATAGCCAAGGTATATTTGTGTTTTTGGCGAGTGGCGGGGTATTCTATAGTCAGTCCTGAAAAAACATTATTTGAAGAAATTATTATTATCTACCTTAGGCTATAGTATTGACAACTGGTGTCCTTCCTCCGTACTAGTACTAGTAGTACTAGTACTAGGCCTAGTACTTGTAAAGAAAATGAATCTCAACGACAATGTCACATGCGGATGTCTTGATCGGGGTGAAATCGACTTTCCTGATTCACGTTTAAGCAAGATATTACACGAGTTGAATTTATGTCATCTCCAAGAAAATTTCCGTCAAGAAAAAGTAAGATTGACTTTAGGCTATAGGCCAGGTGTATTTCAAGCAATTTAGCCTTTACTGCTGTACCAATCTATAGTAGTCTATAGGCCTACAGCTATTGCTGTCTGACACAATAGCATCAACATGACACTAGTGTGACTGTCCTTACATGTCCATGCCCAATGCGGATATGCCAGGAGTATTTTGTGCTAGTACGTCAAAATGGTGATATACTGACAATGCACACATTACACAGAGTTGAAATATGATTACCATGATGATGATTTGACAAGATGTAAATTGCTCCTGAAATGAGTGAGCGTTGTACGATATGGTTTTGGAGATATGACAAATATTATTTTTGTTTAATCATTCATGCGATCACGTCATAATTCACTCCTATTTATTTACAATTTCCTGTATGTACGTACAGTGTGGGACAGTGAGTAAAACATGATTGCAGTGTGATTTTCAGTGCTTTTTGTTATTTTAATGTGTCAGCTGAGATTTCCAAAGCCATGAATGTACAAAGGTCAAATGAGGAGCACTTTACATTTTACACATCTGTATATTTTGTGGAAGGTCTACTATTACTAAATGAAATATTTAAAAATCTGTACCAATTCAACTGTTTACTGGATTTTTTTTTATTTGGCATTAAGTTACATGTAGACCTAGCTAGTTTAAAATTTGCGTTGACCCCTTATTAAATATGAAGGGAAGTGATGGCTAAGTATAAAATTCTTACAAAAAAGCAGACATGTGTGTTCCAATTTAACTTAGAATCAATTCAATGATGAGACACATGCATGGCACATACAGCACGATCATACTACCACTGCTAAAGTGTAACTAGGCTACTTGGCAGAAATGTTTCTTATTTATTGTCTCTGACTAAGGACATGGAGGGAACAGTTTCGAATCTCACTGCATTATTTTCCCAGTCAAATTAATAATATATTCATAGTAAAACAGTCAAGCTTTTTTTTGTAACAGTCAAACCTCTCGTCAGCTCTTAATCCCGGTTAGCTAAAGCATGGTCACATGGGGTTCACTAATTTTATAGGCTGTATATTTTGGACCACAGTGTGTTATAAAACACATTTGACTAGCATATGTGGTGACAAGTGCACATCTATGCGCCCTTCTGTCTGTGAACAACCTCAAGATGGTCCCAATTCCCGAGGCGAAACATTATATGAACTAATTTATTCATATGTTACTTTTGGACACCTGTCACAAGCTTGAGTATGTGATCTAAATTGAAGAGACTACTAGTATAGTTTGTGTAATTATTTTGTCAACAGGTTTCCATTGATGTGGTTGAGCAGATCACACTTGAAGAATTTACTTTACTTGGAGTAACAAATCTGGATACAATGGATGAATTAAAACACTCTTGCGCTGAAAGGTTGTCCAATGACATGAGATCACTGAAATATGACATCAGCAAGACTGTATTAGAAAGTTTGCTCGACATTGGTTTCGCATGCGCTGAGATTGCTGCAATCCTCAGTGTAAGCATTCGCACGGTTTATAGACGAATGGAAATGTATGGGTTGTCATCACGAAACTTTACCGATATCACAGATGACTCATTAGATCATCATCTATATGAAATACATCAAGTACATCATAACTGTGGTGAGGTCATGTTAAAAGGATTATTAATGCAGCGAGGCATCCAAGTTAGCCGACAACGCTTGCGAGATTCCATCTATAGAGTCGATCCTCAAGGGGTCGCTGACCGTAGGAGGCAGAGATTACACAGGAGGACATACTATGTAGAAGGACCAAATCGGTTATGGCACATAGATGGAAACCACAAATTGGTCAGGTATGTATGGAAGTTGTCTTAAGTAAATAGCACACGGGACATTTAAAATCTTTAAAAACTCCGTGTGTTTTCAAGTTTTACAAACATTAGGGAAGACTGACATGTTTGACCACATTTGGCAGTGGCGGATCCAGCCTCATTAAAATACAGGAATACAAAAGGAGAAGCTAGAGCCCCCTTCTCCTTTTGTAT
The DNA here is from genome assembly GCA_032356625.1 of Axiothella rubrocincta. Classification (NCBI taxonomy): domain Eukaryota; kingdom Metazoa; phylum Annelida; class Polychaeta; family Maldanidae; genus Axiothella; species Axiothella rubrocincta. The sequence goes on from JAULKN010000101.1 coordinate 3,298, forward strand.
TCTTGTATTTTAATGAGGCCGGATCCGCCACTTTTTGGTATTGAGAAAAATGGCAAATCACGATACCATTTCATTTTATCTTGACCAGGTGGATTTTTGTGTGAAGGTATAGTCAAGTTACTAAGAATACAGGGACGTTAAGTCGAAAAGTGTGCCAAATTGATGTCATCAGGGCAGAATATTCCCTGATGCAATCTAATAATAATTTAAGTACGGTACATGTTAAGAAAGGATAGAATCAGTGTATTGTTAGCAAAAGATCAAGTAGGGAACCAAAAACCAGTCGTCCATGTCCAGTATCCAGATGTTTGTGTTTGCTACATGTATAACACACATGGACTTACAATTTGTCTATAGGTGGGGCTTTGTCGTTCATGGAGGTATAGATGGGTACAGTCGATTACCAGTATTTCTCAAATGCTCCACCAACAACCGGTCTTCCACTGTTTTGGAAGTGTTTTCTGAGGCAGTAGAACAATATGGTGTCCCACTTCGAGTAAGATCAGATGCTGGGGGAGAAAATGTACTTGTGTGGCAGTTCATGCAGGAAGCAAGAGGTAAACCAAACAAAATGACTAGCAACAATCTCAAACCAACAAACATAATGGTCAACAAATGATTTATTAAGAGGCATACATCCAATAATAAACTTAAATATTAAGCCTACAATCGCCTAACTAATAAATAATACAAATAACAATCACTGGGTTTTGACTGACAAGTCATTGTTAGAAGAAGACTAGCAACACTCGGGTAATCATGGACGGTGTTAATCATAAGTGAACATCGAAAAGGATCAGTCGGCTCCAAGCCATATCTAGGGAGTGTAGCGAACTAGTTGGTTCCTACCATCTGTGGAGCGTGAGAACCAGTTAGTTTACGCCAGTTGTTTGAGCCAGCATGTTTAAAGTTTTGTGAAAATCCCACTGGCCTGCTCTTCTACATGTAGTTTAATGTGTGTTGATACTTACACATGCACCAAATTATTTTGCTTTTAACTAATCCAGGTATTTCAGGAGTGATTGTGGGTAAGAGTACCCACAATCAACGCATTGAAAGACTATGGCGTGATGTGTTCAGTGGCTGTTTGCATCACTATTACCAGATCTCTATCTCTTGGAAGAAAGTGGATGTTTGAACCACTTGTGCCCAACACATCTTTTTGTACTACAGTATGTGTTTTTGCCCCGGATAAATGCATCCTTGTCAACATGGTTGTGTGCCTGGATGACCCATAGAATGAGAACGACTTCCAGCACCCCACTACGTTTGTGGGTGGCTGGGCAGCTGCATGACCCGGCGGGAATGGACATTCCACTGGAGGTAAATTTTGTTTAATTGTAATAACATGACTTCTGTTGTAGATTACCATTCACTATGTACATTCATATATGGATCAACAGGCTAAAATTCTGAATGTGCTATTTTTGTTTATGTGGTAACATACAGCATGCCGAGGAAAATGCACAAAATGTTGGGGCCGACATTCCTGCAGATGTCAATATTCCACAAGTTGAAGTACAAGAACCAGATATAGTGCTCAATCAAGATGAACACAGCAGACTATGTCTACAGATTAATCCCATGAGGGAAAGTAACAACAACGGGATTGATATCTACTTTGATGCATTGGAACTTATTACGCAACATCATGAGGACATTAGATAGAATCATAATAAAGAAATCCGATGGGAAAACTATGAAATCAATGTAAAACCTTGTTTTCATATGAGACCTGTTCTATGAAAACCCGGGCAAAGTTGTATTTAATTTTGAATTATTGAACTGATATTTAATTTATGGGGATTACCCCGGTCACTCCCCATTTTCCTTAATTGTTGTACTAGTAATGTATACCCTCATTACGACAATATCATGTAGGTAATCCATGCTGTATATACTGTACAGTTTGACGAATATTATATATCAATATCTCAAATAACATACGCAACAGTCCCTGGATGCATCTTGGCTGTTCACGCGGACGCCGTGTTAACTGCAGTATTGAATAAAAATGTCACGGGCTAAATTTAAAGTAGCACGGTTACGGCCAATCAACATTTTTGAGTTTTCAAGAGTTTCTATTATATCCTCCATCAAAGAAAACATATTTCTTGGAATTTTTGATATTTGTAAAATGTGAAAAAATACATTCTTTACGACGTACTAAAACTCTCATTTGGAAAAACTGAGACTACGCGCGTCATGTACAATTTAGAACATGTGACGTCAGTAATTGTGGAACACGAAATACTTGCTGGTAACTTACCTCATTGGACGGCGAGCTGATAACATAAACAGGGCATGTACATCACATATAGCAATGTATATTTTGTGTTCCACAACTGACGTCACAATTTTACAGGCCGCGGCGCGTAGTCTCAGTTTTTACAAATCAGAGTTTTAGTACGTCGTAAATAATATATTTTGTCAAATTTTACTAATATCAACAACTCAAAGAAATATGTTTTCTTTAATGGAGGATATACGCTAGTATTATAATGTTCATTGGCCGTAACAGTGCTACTTCAAGTATTCTAGGATCGAAAAACATACCAATACTGTTAATGGAAACATTTTACAAAGGTGATACCGGTACGAAACATGTGAAACAAAAGAAAAATGGAGCCAATATGAGCATAGTCTCCCTTGGTTAATCGTGGTACTAAAAGAAAAAGCATTTTGATATACTCGTCAATAGCCCCTATTAATAAACAATTTACAATACAATTTACCCATTGGTACAGTAATTCGGTTTTTAAGTTGAAAGCGATACAATTTTTCAAATCTATTTCACAAAGGTGGGGTGTAAATCACCTCCAGGTATACATGTAATTACCTTCTACCAATATATTGTACATGCACGCGGTACATTGCCAATAGGGTACCTACGAAATCCGAAACAATGTACCATGACACTACAACTTGCCGAAACCCTTGGTATTCAGAACTGCTTCTTCCATTAGGTCTTTGAATTGTTGAGGTTCGCCAGTCCCTCTTGGAAGGAATATCTGTTCCACGCAGGTCGATGCAGTTGGGTAAGATTTCTTGGTAGTAGGTGTGAAGAAATCGATAGTAATGCCATTTTGGAAGCCCATTGGTGGGACTCGATCTGACCCTGTCACAAATATCAGAACATCCTCCAACGTCGTTTTAGATCTTCCCTCTAAGACACACGGTGTAATAAATTGAGAATGCACATATACTACTATAATGTGTTTGGCACATTATGGGGAGGCTGACCCCAAAGTGATTTATTGAGGGGGACCTGTTGTAGCCCACCCAGGGCAAGTTGAGTGGACAGCCCGGCACTCAGGTTACAATGGCTAATATATTACACATAGGATAATAGCAAACTGTCAGTATTTACTTTGAAACAGCAAGTAGTTGGTAAGAATAACATATTGCCATAGGACAGGACAAATTGTTCATGGGAAGATGGGTTTATATATCCTCTTATTATATTTAAAAACCTATTTTGGGCACATGTATGAACGATTCAAAATGTGTGCTAACCTTCACAGTCTTGGAGGAATATTTCCCAAGAGAATATAGTGTCTTCTTCCTCTGCACGCAGGTTTGAACCAACGGCCGACCATGTCACTGTTGACATCGCCTTGAAACATTTCCTACTCAGAGGTTGATTTCCTTCCATAGTGAAAATAGGCAGAAACATTTCTGGAAACTCCTCAACTGCTGTTTGCAGATTCCCCAGCCCTTTTCGAAACTGAATAATCTCTGACTGTACTCTGTCAATTTAACAAAAGGTTGGATGAATAATACAACTTCAAAACGTGACCGTGTTGATTGCAAGCACACTGTAATCATCGCTTAATAGCAAGAATTCATTTAGCCATTTTTATAGACGATGGTAGATAACGTTTTGTACAAACAAAATTGTATGGAAATAAAACAAATATGTCAGAATTTGTCATTTGTTTTGAGTAGATGAAGATAAGCATATATAGCTGAACATATTATTCAACAAAATGTGCAGTTTTAGATACTTTCTGGCAAATTTGGGGTATTTTATACATCTATAAATACATGTAATGATAAAGAGGGCGCTGCGTAGCACTGTAGAACTTGGAATACTAAATATAAAAGGTATAAAACAGTGCTCACCACTTGAATGATGGAGTTGGTGAGCACTGTTTTCAGTATACATATTTATACATGTATATATTATACAAATATTGACTGCTTCGAGTGCTACGGTTAAAAATATGACACCCTAGGTGATCCCCTGAACGTTCAATTTTCCCGAAGCAGAGCCGCGAGGGGAAATAGAACATACTTTATGTCCATATATGTACATATATGACAAGTGCACCCGAAACACATTTTTTCTATGCCGAAGTCAGAATGAAATCAGAATTTGTATTTACCTATAGAATATGTGCTGCTTTACTAATGATGTAATGATGTTTTTCCTTTCCTTTACATCACCACTGTACAATCCATTCACTCCTCTGTCTGCTGCCCAATCGGACAACTCTTCTGCCACAGATGGAAATGCACTATCTTCACATGTAGCTAACTGAAAATTTTTAACATTTAAGGTTAAGTGCTAATTATCACATTTGTCCCATTATACCTATAATTAAATAATAGATGTTTCCTAAATAGTAGGTCAATGTTTCCACATTACACGATTAAGAGCAAACTATTCAGTATTCATTTAATTTCATTTTTAGGTTGAGTGGAAGTTCATTATGCTGAGCTTCATATTTTGTTAGTGCAATGAACAACCTTATCTAGCTTTGCATGGACTTCAGCATCTGTGATTTTGTTATGGGACAACTCTTGTGGCTTTTCTGCAGCAAACATCAACTTGTACAGTCCGGAGTCAAGTACTGGTAGACCTGGTCCACCATGGATCACACTCCAACGGACAAGTCGCCCTGCTTGTTCGTAAATGTGCTTTTCAAGGAGGTCAACATTGTGGGTGAAGTACACAGATCCAAGTTTTCCTTCAAATATTCCCATTTCGTCAGAGACAGCTTTCATGAGCAACCTTAGAATAATATAACGAAAAACAAGTTTTGTAGATGTTTCAGAGATATTTCATTTCTGAGCCAGGGTAAATGGAATGTGTTGCTGATACACCCGGGTTTTGTGCATGGACCAACAAATTTCATTAAAAATGTGTTACCTCGCTTGAACAAATAATTTACGGTTTTGTGAACATTATTTCTTCAGAAATGTGCATGCTATTTAATACCGCATTTTGAACAATGCATCTCAATGCACACAGAATGTATAATGGTTTAATTACCTGAACATCTCTCTTTTTGGCCCACCAACATCAACAGCTTCTTCCCCTACAAATTCTACGCAAACTGGTTTGTCAAAGGAGAAAGTAGGCTGGCTTGTAGCATGTGTGACCGTTTTCAATAGTCTCCGCCGACTAACAACGACCACCTGCACGTTGTTGATAGAATTCTCATTTACAACCATGTACTGTGATAGGACTTCCTTCAACGTAACAGTGTCATCATCACTAATAGTAATACTATCAATCCTGGGAAAGAAATGGAGAAGAAAAGCAGCCTATGCCAATTACATTCACTCCTAGCTCAATGGTTACTAACACATACAGGAAATGTTTATTAGAGATAGAGAGAAAAATAGAAAAATAGTCCTACCTTGTTTTCTTACTCTCAATCAAGCTGTTTTCTATTGCGATAGTCAAATCGCCATCAATGCTTTCCTCATCCGACCACAAGTTCGCGTAGGTATTGTATGCCTGCCTGCATACAGTTAATGAAGAAAAGACAATGTTCCTTTTACACTTGCAATGTAAAGAATGCATGTACACAAAAATATGATTACTCTAAAGGTCTTACATATTTGAAGAGTGCCGAGTCTCCACTTGAAGACCAGATGTAGATGGTACCTTTGACAAAACATATAAGCTTAAATTCATTTTGAATCAATGCTATAATAACATTGATGTTAAATCCATCATGTATTGTGTGCATTGAGGGGCAGGGAATTACCATCCACAATAGTAGTTACCTATAGGTAAGTATATGTTCATACCTCTTCAGATGTATCTTGAACCTGAGCAACTGCAGATGTGATGTCGCTGCTATTATCATGAATGCTTGTACAAATCAATTACAAATAAAGGTTAATGAAATAGGCATGTAAATATAATAAAAAAGTAAATGATCTAGGCCTACACATGGCCATGAAAAAGCTGTTTGTGTTTGAATAGTACAAACTCATTTTGAAATGTTTTAAAATCGGTTTTAAATTATCTCAGGCGTGGATGCATGGGGTGGTTTGGTGGTTAGAACGAACTTCCTCAAATATCATTTTGTTATGTCATTGTAAAAATCTGTAGGTTATTGGTGTAATAGAATAGTGCCTCAAAACTGGTGTCAATGTATCAGAATACCAAAAATAACAGAACCCCACCCATTAGGGTTTGGATTTTTAAAAAACAAAAATTTTAAAGGAACCCTACGGGCCTGTATGTTTTTCATGTAACAATCACATGTCATGTATAGGCCTTCTGGAAAAGCAAACAGATGGTAACTATACACACATACATACACTTACTCAATCTGATTATGTGCACATTTGTCAAGGTGCTCACGAAGCAAATTCTGCTCAACTGCTAGACCACAGTTGTCACAAATTTGACTCAGTCCACATTTGGATGTATCACTCTGTTCATAAATCACAAATAATTAACTAGATTAATATGTGTACAGGCCATGAAGGTAACATATATGGCACATGTCTATAATGGCATGAGACTACATAGGCCCTACATGTACCATCATTTTTTGTAAAGCAGAAAGCAGCTGTCACTTTAGCAGATTTGCAATTAGATTTATTCAAAGCCCTACATTAAAAACAATACAATTATGATATTGATGCTGATGATGGAAATGTTTTGCTGAGACTTACATTTTCATCACAGTCCAAGATGAGTGAATGCTGGATTGGGCGTATGTACACCCGTCCACCTGCTACTCGCTGTTTCAGATTATAAGGGGAATAGATACCCATTATTTTGGTAAGTTTCCTGTTTGACGTAAATGTGAGTAGCTCATAGCCGCCACCATTTGCAAGTTTTGGAAACTTTTCCAAAAGGATGTCATTGAAATCACTCGGGGAATTGCTCAAATCGAATGTTATGTTCAGTTCCCCCAGACCACTGTCCTGAAGTTCCTGTCGTTGATGTGCATTTGGTACAGTCTCTTCATCTTTATCAGACAAGCATACAAACTTTTTCGTCCACGGCTTTGTTTTTGGTTTCTTTGGTACTGGCCGGTTTACAGCATCATTTGATCTGCGTCTGGAACTTGCTGGCATAAACCGGGACAATATTGATCCTACGCAATATGCAAACCAAATGGATAATGTCAAAATAAAAACCTACACAATGTGTAAGAAGAAATAGACTAAACTTGATCAATACAAATAAATGTAACAAATATTTATATTAGTGTAATAGGGCAATTACATGTGCACAGGATAGAAACAAACCTCGTGGTTGGCACCTCTGTTTCAGTCGGTGTCTGTCCCCCATTGTGCAAACACCCAATGAGTCCAACTGGACATCACTCATCGAAGGTACCTGCTCAATTGTAACCTAAAAAGAAAACAACACGATCAGGGATTCTCTCGCCTCCCTTTGAAGAAACTACAAACCAGGTACATGTATATACTCAACTGTACACTGTACCAGTAAAAGTGTATGGGTTGACAAGCAATAAATGAATAAAGAAATATGTGGTTTGTTTCCTCACCTTGAAATACATAAATTTTGCATTTATATTTGTCAAATTGACGCCTCTACACCCCGCCCACTAAATATTTTCTAGCGACCCTGTGACGTCAGTCTTGTCACGCAACGTTCTTGTCTCTGAAACACTGGCAACTCGGACCATGAATTTAAATTTTTCTTGTGTTTATTTGTGAAATAAACACAAGAAAGATGTCTGAAATTAAATTT
>JAULKN010000102.1:0-11271 GCA_032356625.1 Axiothella rubrocincta
GGGCACTTTATAAATAACCATTATTGTTGTTATTAAATAAAATGTGAATAATATTTTACAATTATGTACGTAAGAGCTATTTTAGAAAGACACTTGTTTAATTGTTTAATGGTTTTAAATAAGTATTTAACTTCTTAGTATTTATCATCTGCTCACGTTGGCTATGTAAAGTGCTTTTGAATCGTTCTTTATGAATGAAAAAGAGCAAAATATGTGGTATAATAATAATAATAATAATAATGATAATAATAATAATAATAATGCTATTCTTGGAAATAGTGACAGCTATGGCATTAACTACTGGTACTACATTATTGGCTTTAATTTGCCTTTGTTTATTTCTATTCAACCCCTGATATATCATAAAATATTCGTTTATTTATTTATTACTTCGGTTAATCCTTTAGTTAAGAACATATACTTAAAATATAGTTTTCCTCCACCAACAACGATTTCCTAACCGTGCCGTAGTCAAACGCGGCAGATTATATTTTAATAATATCTTACATTAAGCTAAATAGACTCGGGCGGGGACGCCGAGGTCACGTGACTATATAACCACTATGGTCGCATGGTAGGTATAACCACGGGACCATTTACAGAAACAAGCTGTGTCGCATGACTGGCTAATCACGACAATTAATTATATTCTACTTATGAATGTAAGACTAGTGTACTAGACGTTAGTTAACTATAGTTAGGAGTTTTCGCCTGTACCTACTTACAAGCGTTTGACTCCCTTAATAACGCGAGTGAACATCGACTCTTATTAAATTAATGAATAACACTAGAAGGCACGCGTCCTAACGATTGCCTGAATACTGTACGGAATCATTTAATAAATTCCTGCTTAGGACTTTGCAGACAAACCAAAGGCCACTATTCTGGCACTCATGGTCGATTTGCAGCGAAAATCATTCTTATGATTTCGGCTGTTTGTCATTTTGAAGAAATTTTCCGGATTATATATAGCTTTTAGTGGTTAGCTTGGGTGGTGTGCACCGTGTGATAATAGATGAAGGATTGTGGTTATCTGGCTGATTTGCGGTGTGTGCAGTCCGTGAGCCGCTAAATGGCGATTATGTATAATTGCCAGTTATATTGATCCACTTGGTGGGATCGCGACAACATGCCAGCAGCGGTTTTGGGTGGATTTCCGAATAGTTATTGTAAAAAAATGAAAGGTATTTGCCTAATAAGGGTGTGGTTTTAGCGCCCACAACCAGGGTCTGGCTGTGACGTTATGACGGGTTTTAATTTTGCTGGTATAATTGGATGCTAAGCTGCTGGCGTCATATTTATATGAGCCGCTGGCCGTTCATAAGTCCCAAAGATAATGGGGGGAGGGGGGGGGGGGGGATTTGTAATGGGTACAACTTTCCGGAAGGAGCAATGTGGTTCAAAAGGTTGTTTTTTATATTTTCTGCTGCTTGGTTTCAGCTGAATATTTTTTTGGTAGGCCCTTGGTTTAAAATACCTGGTTTTTTTTTTTTTTTTTTTTTTTTTTTTTTTTTTTTTGAATCGTCGAGCTATAAAGTATTTCGAAGAGTGCGCCTCATAATTTAGTGACTAGCTTTTGTTCTCGGCATTTGTGTAGCGTAATAATAAGATTGTAGCTTAATAATAAAATATGTGTGTAGGGTAAAACACGTATATATAAAGGGGTATGTGGGGTATGTGTGATTCATAGAGTTCTTGTACCAGTCCTGTGCCTAGATCAGAGACAAGTAAATTTTAGTGGAGGGAGAATTTTGTTTCTTCTAAATGTAGATACTCGTAAATATGCCGTTTGAAGTGATATAGATATAAGGTGTCCTAGACATGGAGCATTTTGAAACGCGTGAAGCATGTCGTGACATTTGAGGCTGAGGAGTCAATAATAGGAAAGAATAGTTTGGACTGGTATGTGGCTTGGGAAGTCATAGGATACAGCACGGCCTTATCTGCAACATATAATAATAACATTTATATACATTCAAAACGTCGGTACTGTACAATGCCAATTTCCTCTAAAATGTTTGGTTTTGGGCGAGCTTTCAAATTTCAGCTGACCTTTGTTAGCTGAATTGTTGCGCGGTTGGTAGCACTGGTTTGTTGGTGCTGGTCCTATTAATTACTGCTGAGTGTATCAATTTCCTGGGGCCTATACCCCTAGGTCAACCATTCCACTAGGTTGTAATTTGGCCAAACTATGTTTGGTGATAACCTGAACGCCTTTTCCAGTGGCCAGGTGCTGGTGCGTTAATAAGGGGTTATTGAAATGGCGGTGAGCCGCCTATAATTGTGCCTTGTTTCCCAAAGATTATGTGATAAATTGGCACAGTGCCACTGGAGCACCTTTGTATACGAATAATGACGATTGGCTGACAAGCTGACTTGGCATAATTGGCTAGGATTTTGGCATTGTTTTTAGGTACCGTTAATATTTAAACCTTATTTATCCAGTCCTCTTAGACTGTTTACTGCATCGCAGTCCTTTGACTGATACACTGCATAAACTATTTAATCTCACAAAACCACTAATATAATAAACTCCCACACAACATATAATCACATCAACATTATTTACCACTTATTTTCTTTGCTCATAGCTTTGTCTTAGCCATATAGTTATATCATTAATTGTAGTACCACCGAGATTCGTGTCTTTTACTGACACGACGTGGTAACACATGTTTTTACTCGATTGTCGCGTCTGATCTCACTACATGGAGACAACCAGACGCCTAGTACCTATAGTTTTATATCTACTACCTAAAACATTTAGTGAGATTATTTACAAAAGGTTTCTGGATCCGCACCTCCCCGCGGATCCAGTGTCCGTGACTTCACCAGCCATCGCTCACGGTCCATCTGTGGGTTTTGTTTTATACGGTATCTGCAAGTTTGGATAGGGGGTGAGTAAACACCGGGGTGGGAAATGTGGAGGCAGATGCAGTTCGGGTTGGGATGGTTGTGGGAAAGGCAGGCGTCGAGACAATTCTGGTTGGGGGAGGGGGGCTCGAGGGGGTGTATGCGATCGCCCTCCAGGGGTTGGAAGGGTGCAAAGCCGGGGCGGTGGGATCCAGTGGCGTCAGGATTATTGGTGATGGGGCATATGTTTGGTCGGAAGTTGTTGCGCTGGAGGCGGTGTTGTTATCTTCTTGGGGGTCAGGAACTGGGGGGCGTAAAGGGGTGCTGGGGGGTGTTCTCCCCATGACACCTCGAGTCAGGGGTAAAAGGTCATAGATAGGAGGGGAAGTGAGTAGGGGATGGGGGTTTGGAATTTCTATATAGTTCTCCATGTGGTAGCATTTGAACAGAAAAACTTGGGTGACTGTGGCCGGACCATTTGCTAATAGCCTTCTGAGAGGTGACCTCTGTCTATAGGGGATTGGGACCGAGTTAGGCAGGTTAATGGTAGTCTCGATGGTGTTTATACGAAGGATGAGAGGTATTTCCCAAGCTATGGTTAATTTGGGCTGGCGCAGTGGAATATACATGTCTCGGATTACTGGGGCCGTGGAAAATGCGATAACGTTCGGCTCATGAAGCAGGGAGTCAATTAAGATGGTAAGACGTAAGTTATCCGAAACGAAACGTAAATAAACGCGGGTGTTGTGATTTCGTTGTGAGGGACCTAAGTATAAGCGACAAAAGTGATGCATAGAAGGTAATTTGTACCCGAGAGAAGAAATGAAACTGGCAAATCGTATAATGGCAATAAAGGCCAAGATAGAGGTCAGAAGGACAGTGATGTGATAGTAGTTGTCAAAAGGTGAAGTAGTGTCCTCCTCTGGGGGAGGTGTAGGAAATAACGTTGCTTTAATTTGGACTGGCTCTCCCCTTGCTAGTGCGGCCTGTTGGAGGAGTGGGATTAGGACTAACATTTTCTTCATTTGGTAACACAGCCAGATTATTACTGTGACCGAGATAAGGTTTGCTACCAGGTTAAATGCGATCAGGCTGTTTTTGACCTTGTGGGATTGCAATAAAGGCTTTATTTGACTATGAAAGTCATTATTATTTGGAGGGGTAAAATAAGTCTCTTCGTGTTGAGTTATCGCCTTGATGACTTGTTTTATTTCTAGGCCCTCTGTTTTCTCACGTTTCGAGAGATCTTTAAATTCCTCTATGTATTTTCGGAAGTGGGGAATGTCTAAATTGATTGAAACATTATGAAACTTATGGGGGTGCAGAGCTAATTTCTCCTCGGTCATATGGAGTAATAATCCATAGTTCATGGTATGCAGCATGGAAGTTTTCCGTAGATTTCCATGGCATGCTCTCAATGAACCAGGGATGAGCTGGTTATGGACCAAAAGATCACATTGGCAGGGTATGTGTATTACGCAGAACCTGCATGGGTCCATAGTAGTGACGCTTTGTCCTTTACATAAAGTTCTAATGGGGGTTGGAGGATTAATTACCAAAAGCTTTCCGGGGCTGAGGGACTGGGTAATGAAAGGCATGGTATTATTGGGAAAAATGTGGAAGTCGCATTGTTGTTTAATTTCCTTGTCTTGAAGGAAAAAGAGGCTCGACAGACAGGTGGGTTGATGCCTTTGTCTAAGGGGGATAGATTTTGTGCATTGCAGGACATTTGTGCCCTGACACAAAAGTAATTGGTCATTGCTGGGTTCCAGAAAGGAGTTCAGGGTTTTAGACACGGCTAACGTGTTCGGGAGATTGATTACTCTCGTATAACCCTCATAGTTAGAGTTTTGACCAGTTTGGAGGGGAACAGGGAAGGTTTGAACGTCATAAACTGTGAACATAGCATCTTTGTTGGAAATGGGTACCGTTAGATGGACATATAGAACGTCTTTGATTACTACCAGCACCGTTAGGTGGTGTTCATAGTAAAATCTAAGATCTTGGTGGATGGGCACAAAACCCGGGTACTGAGACGCTAGGGTTTCAGATAGATCGTTTAAGGCTGTCTGAAGTTGTTTTGGGCTGACTAGGGCATGGGCCAATTTACCCTTTTGGAGGGTAGTTATTCCTTGTAAGAAGGTTTGGGTCCTATCATATATCAGTTGGATGTTATCCAATTGATTCAAATGGCGTGAGAGGAATTGTAAGATAACCGTGGCAAAGGTTGTTATCTCCTGATCTAATTCATATATGGTAGAGGCCTCATTCTTGTAAATCGTTTGCCAGTCTTTGATTTTGGTGACCAAATCTACCAACATTTGTTGGTTCATGGTTTGTTTAGTCGACAGGATTTGGAGTCGATCGTCTGTTAGATTCATAAAATGTATCAACCGTTGTTTGTTTGAAGCCACATCCTTATTTTTTAGTTCGTTTATCTGCTCCAAATTTTCTACATGTTGGTAGACGCGATTAACGTCTGCCATTGTGGCAGTTCCGAATGCCCATCGTTGGAAATTTCCTATTACATTTATGAGTCCCCTCTGGGGTCTCGTGGGTGATTCACGTGAGCCGCGTTCTAGCAGGGTATCTATAGCTTCCTGAAGCGTGTGGATATCGGCCACCTTCGCCTTATATTCTTCCTGCATGTTATGCAGGAGAAAGGTCATCTGGCTACAAAATGGTAGTTGTTCATCGCAAGGGGCAGGGGCATCTGGCCAAACAGGTAAGGCGAAATTGTCCGGAATGGGAATTTTAAATAACAAGTCAAAATGTGAGTTGGCATTGATCAAGGTTTGTTGGCGTACATGAAAAGCTACGCCAAGGGATGCTCTGAAAATCGTTGCATCTGAGTCTATTTGGTTTGAGCCCAACGCTAGAGTAGCAAAGAGTAGGGTAATAATTAAACTCCACTTACCTGATTCCATGTTGCTAGGTGTCACTGTTCCTCCTAACGGCGAAGTGTGTCTCCTGGAGTGCCTGAGTGAAGTGTGTGTGGATGGAGCAGGGGCAACTTTATATTAGAGTGAGGGTGGTCTCGATAATATGCATGGTTATCAGGCCATTGGCTGGTTGGTGGGGGAGTTGCGCATGCGTAGAGCTGAGGTCCTGTAACTGGCTTAGTGGGCGGAGCGTTGCTAGGCTGAATATTATGCCGTTTTCAGGCAACTGCCTGGCTGGTAGGGGAGTCGTGCAGGTGCACAGCTGGGTTGTTGTAATTGGCCAGTGAGGGCGTTGCTAGGCAATGTGGTTGATTTTAGTTTGTTTACTCATAATGGCTCAGTTATGGGACCGGAGTTTCCGCCATGGCTACTTAATTCAGTACTGGATGTACTTAATATTGTGCCTAATTAACTTGTTACCCGTAATTAGGGTTCGATTTTCTGATTTTATGGGTGATGCCAGGACGTGAGTGAACGATTAAGCACTGGTTTTTGGACCTGTGGGTGTCATTTGCATTCTTTGTCCCATTCTAAGTCTTCTGAAAGAGGTGCCCTGTTATATTTTATTTTGGGGGGGTGTATTAGCCGCAAGGTGATAAATTGTTTGGCAATAATGAAGGGCGTTTGAAATTTAAAAACCCATTTCTTTATACCTTGTTTGGGGGCTAAAGGATGTGAAGCAAATTTGAAGAATTTCACCTGTTTAACGGAAATTTGGGTACGAAGACCGTCAAAAAGTTAATAAAGTTATAGTTGAGCGCTTGTGAATGAAGGATTTGGATTAATGGATCTAAATTTAGGACTCGGATGGGGGTTAATTTTGTACTGGCATACCCTGGTAGTTGCGGTTTATACAGGATCTGCTTCCCCGTTAGATAATTTATGATAAAATCCTGGGGCAAAGGGAGACGTTGCTCAGGATATTCCATCATGAGCTCGTGGTGACGTGGGTGGACACAAAAAATGTGTTGTCTGGCGCCAGTGGTGATATCCGCCAAATGATGAGTATATGGGGTGTCCCTAAACCATGCAAAATGGTCCTCATCTACTCCCCTATAGAAAATAAATGAGTGTATTAACCTAAGAACAAAAGCTTCGGATAGTCGGGGGGGTTCAGCCCTCTCGAGTTCATGGTACCTTTGGTTAATAGTGCCAGCCAAAGAGAGGTGTACCTCGCAGAGAGATACTTCCCCCGGCTTAAACTTGTGAGGTAGATCCCTAGGGTTATGGCAGTAGACCACTGATGTGATCTGGCCATCGAGGATCACAGTCCTGTATAAACACAGACGACCGTCCTCATGATAATTTGTGGAACAATTTGTTTCAAGTTCCTGGGGGACATGTAAGTATGCTCGGGCTTGGTTAAACATTTTCTGCTTTGTCATTTTTGTTAGCTCATCCTGTTCCGTTGTAGCATGTATGTAACGTTGATGGCTTTCTTAAGTAAGCAGCAATAGTGTACCTCGTATTGGCAGCAGTTCGTAAGGATGTGAGGCCTGGTCTT
This sequence comes from Axiothella rubrocincta, assembly GCA_032356625.1. Lineage (NCBI taxonomy): Eukaryota > Metazoa > Annelida > Polychaeta > Maldanidae > Axiothella > Axiothella rubrocincta. Next base: position 7,300 of record JAULKN010000102.1, read on the forward strand.
TTGCTGATGGTAAATGGTTTTATGAAAAAATACCGCATTTTGATGTAGGTGCCATGGTAATATTTGCTCAGTCTCCCAGAAAAAAATGGCTATAAAGGTTTATTACCCCTTGTTGATATCAGTCTTAGTTATGGGTTGGCAACGCCCATTTTCTGGTGGGGGTTCTGTGATTGGTGACGTACTGTTAGCTATAGGGGTGAATGGGTCCGAGCCAATTTGTATTTCCCTGTGTCGATGGTCATGTTAATTTCCTGTGTCCGGCTAGTGTGACATGTCAGTATATAATTAAAATGCAGTAGGGGCCTTTTAGGTAAAATCTCTTTGAGGGTGGGATGATAATTGTGGTTTGCACCGCCATTGATTGCCTTTTCTATATGCAGCTGGCGTTGTAAATCCCCTATGGGTTATGTTAGTATAAACATGTCACCAAATAATTAGTTTGGTGTGATGGCTATCTGAATGGGACTGACCTTTTGACATCTGGCAAGTTGATTGTTAGGATTAGCTTCTAGTAACGCCCAGGCAGCCGTAATTATTCTCGGATCGTGTTTTGATGGGGGCTATGTGAGGTATTTGAAAACCCTTTGTTTGGTCTTTACCTTTGGGATTCATTCAGGTCTGGTTGTAATAGTGCCGGGGCGTTGATGTTATTATATATGCATAGATGTTTAGACAACCGCTTTGAGGGCTTTGACTGCCCGGCCGTTTGAACTGGCGTATTAGGTAAGACGTGTTATGTAAACATCCATTTGGCTTTTGGCCTGCTTTATATGACCGAGAGTGCCAATCTGTATCGGACAATAATTGTTGACCGGGTGGCGCCGGTGTATACCATTGTTATACTTCCTTTATTTAATATCTGAGTGTTATACTCTGGGGAATTTTCTCTATCCATTTGTGAAAGGGGCCGGGGGTAATTTAACATAAATACATGGAGAGAGTTTTATTGGCAGTGAGAAAGTCAACCCCGTTGGATTATATAATCTGGCAATTTATGCTGGTCTGTATTGACTGGTATTTCGCGAAAGGCCTGGCAGTTTGATGACAATTTTATGATAAAGTAAGTGGCTAATTTCTATTTATGAGGGCGTTTGGGCAGGAAATGTATTCAACTATTTCAACACGTTTTGACGGGTCGTGGCACATTAAGTCTTTGATTGCTTTTAAGTATTTCATGACTTAATATTATTAATTGTGTGGCAGTATTTCTTCTCTGACCAAAAATGGGGTCAAGTTAACATACTTTCCATTTAAGCACTTATGTACTTTGCAGTCGTATTCCTAGCTGGGCTTTAGAAATGTTGTTAGTTATAATTTTCGAGATACCTGTTAATGGGTATCTTAACAGGTGTTTTACATTTTAGGCGGTGTAATTTCCTGGAAAATTACCTGTGGTTTTCCGACAAAATGTACGATATAATTTTGGTCTGGCAAAATCGTGGTGGTTTTTGTTGTTGTTGTTGTTGTTGTTGTTGTTTTTGTTTGTTATCCTGGCAAATCAGAAAGCTGCCATAGGGAGATACAGACGTCTCCATTTCTCCCCAGCGGCAATTCTTGATTTACCTGAGATTTCAAATTCACCAGTAACGGAAATACGGCCTTAACCTTCTTGCGCTTCAAAGGTCAAGGTCATATATGTAGTACGTTATGATATTTCCACGGCTGAAGGAATTTGGTTGTGATCAAAATCATTCCCCTGGCGAATTTGTTGCCGGGATACTAGTTATTTAGCAGCTTGCCAATATTAACGGGGTCATAAATGCACTTATTAATTATAACAAACTCGAAAACTGTTATATATTAACGGAATCTGCATGCTGGTGGTGGTTATGGATTTAATAATGGGACACTTTGGTATCAGAAGGTTTTTTTTTTTTGTTTTGTTTTATAAGGTTTTTACACGTGGGGCATAGATGGCTTGTAGACTTAACTTGAATTATATCTTTAGGAAAGGCTTGTTGCATATTGGGCGTTGTGAGAAGGGAGGGATGTCGTCCCGGTGAGTTGATTGCATTTATAAATGTCTGACTTATTTAACCGCAGGGGGAGACGTTAGCTTTGTTAGTGCAACTTTTTTTTTTTTTTTTTTTTTTTATAAAAATGGCCATGTGCGTCTAGGCTACCTGAAAAAATGAAGCTGGGACTTCTAATTAAAGACCCATTGTTAACATCAAACCCCGGCGTGGGTTTATATAAACTGGCTAATAAGTCGGGCTTTCCTTGTGTTTTCGACAATTTTTTTTTCCTGCGCGTTTGCACGGTAACTTTGACCAAGGTGAAGGTCACGTCTTGGCATTTGGACGGGGCGTCCCATTATTTAAATTTTGTGCTTGTTTTATGTAAGACTTATATTACAGGTTAGAGATATTTTGCCACGTATTTATTTAACAGGGCGGGATCAGTTTGTCCTTCAGCGAGGTCATGATTATCAATTTGTGCTCATTTAATGTGAGGCTTTAAGTATAGGGTATGGGATAAAGATTACTTGGCTAGTTGTGTTTAGTTACCTGGGCTGGCCCGGGTATTTCATGCAAATGTTTGCTTGTCTTTGATTTTGGAGATTTGTATTTCCTGTGTTTACTTGTGCGAGTATCTTAATTATAACTCTAGTTAATGTAAATCCAGGTTTGACTTTTCCTTATCCGAGAAGCGTAATCTTTGGACAGCTTGTGGTCCAATGTGTCTCGTTAACATGGCTTTTTAGCCGAAGCTACAAACAGTTTGCTCCTCATCTCGTTCTGGTGCGCAAAAGAAGTTAAGTAATAGTTTTGGTTTCACTCACCAATTTATAAATTTAGCATCTCACCCAATCAAGGAAAAGATGGTATCTAATAGTTGCTAAATGTTACAAAGATGTAAAGTCTAAAATGCGTGAGTTATTTTGTGCACCATCCAGAGGCGGGGAGAAAGTTGTTTCACCAGCTTAGCCAAAGGAAATAGTAGTTCCTAAAGTGTCTTTGTCAGGCGGGCTGTTGAGTGCGTTGCTCAATGTGTTATTTATGTTGTAGTTCGGGGCTTATAGTGGCTAGCTTGCCTTGCTAATTTGTGACGGTTGTTATCAAACCTAGATACATTAGCATTTAGTTTAGTTTTCGGCATTTTAATGTACTTATTAAACCTAGCAATTACCGTGAAAGGTGTGCTACCTATGGTTGTCTATACACCGACATTCTTGAGCATTTTATTCCTTCATGTAAAGTATACAATATCGCCCGAGAAGTATTGTGGAATATCATTGTTAATGAGTTTCCTGCGAAGCTTAGTGCTTTTGTACCTAACCTGTCTGATCACGATATTCTAGCTTTTCTGCTGAAAAGAGTTATGTGTGTGACAGAATCCAAGTAGATAAGTATCGGCTGAGAATTATGGGATTTGCATGTGCGTGCTACTGCGTGTCTTTATGTATCGGACGGGGGATGTGTGTCTGGATACATAGACCTCAACCTGTGTATTTTCCGTGGGTAAATCTTTTTTTGTAAAATGCCTGATTTGCTGCTTCATTTAATGACAATAATGGGACCCAATATCTGGATTCGTCTTTGAAAATTATCAAAATCCTCATGTCTTGATGATTTGTTTTGACCGCGTCACGGATCTGAGCAATGTCTGCATTTTGCAGGGAGCCATCGGCTCCTGGCTTGAGAGCCTGGGGGTTTCCAGATCCCGGATCTCCTTGTCCGGTATCAGGGGTCAGGGGCCTTGTAAAAACTGTGGGAGTCTGGACAGGTGTTTCGGGGGTTGCCTTAGCAACCACTTTCTTGGGGCGGCCCCTTGGTCTTTTGGCAGGAGTTGGGGTCAGGAGAGGGATTCGATCCCTGCTCGAGGTGTTTGCTTGAGCCTCCTGCTTTCTAGATCCGATCGGACGCCCTCTGGGACGTTTGTTCAGAACTGTTTGGGGCGGGGCAGGATTTGGTGCCACCTGGTGACTTGCAGTCGGATTCCCGGGAGGGGGGGTTTGCTGTCCGTCTCTTT
>JAULKN010000103.1:0-11255 GCA_032356625.1 Axiothella rubrocincta
TGTATGTATGTATGTATGTATGTATGTATGTATGTATGTATGTATGTATGTATGTATATATGTATGTATGTATGTATATATGTGTGTATGTACGCGCGCGTGTGCATGCGTGTGTTTTGGGAACTTGAAGTATCCATATGTTTTAATGCCCAATTTACTTTTATTGATATCCGTTTGTCAGTTGTACTTAATAAATTATTGCATGCGTAATACAAGCCTCTACATTCATTTCAGCTCATAGAAGGAGATGGGGATGGTTCATTAGCTTCATCCCTTCTGACGGCGCTCAAAGCGATTTCAACTATGGGTAAAATGAAGCTATCCAAGATGAGCAAGCGCCTTCGTAGAATTCAGAAAGGTATTTTGACACATTTGTTGCACAATAAGCAGCGGCCCAAGTTGCTGATTTCCATTGAAGTGGACATTCCGGACCACATATTGTTATGAGTCGGTGACCACCGTATTATAATAATTTAAACTGTCTGTGAAGTTTTACATAGTCATTTATCAATACATGATTTACCAGTCCAGTTTGACTGCTCGTTTGGACATGCATACAGAAAAAAATATTGTTTGTTCAATGAATGTTTATTCCTTGAATACATTGTTACATGTGTTCAGAAGGTGGGGAATATTGCATTAGTGATATTATCCTTCCCCCACCTCCGGTTCAGTGTACAGTTCAATGTCAATTCACAAATCCTAGTATATTTGATATATTCCTGATATATATTTTTTTTTTGGTTTCAATGTTTAGGAATGAAGACAATCAAGTTCCTGGTTACCAAGGATCCACAAGAGGTCAATGATCGCCGGCTGAAGCACACAGAAGCTGACAGTACTCTTCCTGTGATTGACTGAAGTACTGAACAAGAATTCATTACCAGAACACTTGGACTTCGTTTTTTGGTAACGGCCACCTACTCAACATGTTGGCCATCTTAATGCATTGTGCTGGCCATGTATTTGAAATAAGCTGCTGAAGTTGCCATGCTAAGGATATGAAGGATATGGATATGAAAATGAAAAATTGTGAGATGCAACATGTGCAGGTTTTATGTATTAATGTGCATGTATCCAAACTTTGTGCATCACTGCATGTAGACATACTGAACAGTGGGATCTTAAAGAAATACATATATTAAGTATATAGACGCCCTCGAGTTACATATTTCCCTTATACACGTTCATCAGTACCAATTGAGTCAATTGGTACCACCTTTAATACATTTGAGGTATGTTTTTCATGAACACACATGAATATCCGTATTGGTATGTAGTATGTAGTTTTGCGTGTGGCATTCAGACGTTTTCTAGTAACTACTAATGAACGAGGTCGAACCTGTATCATGTAATTCATACTTCGGTGAGTCATGCATATTAAAGTATCGGCCGTCTAGCCATATTGTAATCAAGGGTATGTATATCAAGAGGGTAAGTTTTTTCGAGAAAAAGACATACACACAAATTATCAGCGACATGCGGGTCCAAACACACGCGGCCCAAACTGTTTTCGTCAACGGAGCATCAATGTCATATCAACACATTTGTAATATATGCCTACATGTGTATGTACTTATCTTACTTTTATTTTATTTACATATTTATTCATAGCCACATGTTATATCCCATTTTTATACGTGTCCATGCTCCCATGAATAGTTCTCCTGACAGTTCAATTCGAATGAAATTTATCAAGGTCTCTGACACAAACATTCCTCATGTGCTTAGTCAACATAACCCTCCTTCCAAAGACAATTTGTCAAGTTAATTAACTTTGTATTGTGATTTTGTGTCATTGGGCATTCATTAGTTTGACACATTTATCTACTTGTTATCTGAAAAAAAGGATAACTATAAATTTAGTACATTGTTGTTTTACTAAACATATTCCAAACAAATATATCGAGTTGTCATCTGAAGGAAAAATATATGTTAGTATAACTTAGCGTATTGTTGTTTTAGTGTATTATATTGCCAAATGTATGTATGCATTTTGTCTAGCGAAATGATTGGACATGCCCAATTATTTTAGTTCTTTGTTATCTTGTAACATATTTATGTGACATATAAACATTAACACCGTTTCGTTTTTCGCAGCTAATATACGAGCTTTGTCTTTTGGCATTTACAGCTTATTACTTTGCACTTATATATATTTGTGGAATGGTTGAGAAATGTGTTGTCACATGTTTTGCAGTTAGGCATGGTGTTGTAAGGAACACAACATCAATACAATAAACAATTCCAAAAGTGAACTTAAAGGTGAATTTTGTTATATGCTGGAACCATCTGCCACTAAATTAGTATTCACTGCTGTAACTGATTTCGAAGTGGGGTTAAGATATTGTATGACATCCACAGGCTAGTATGCGAATTTTGTATTTTGGCAAACGAGAAGTGATATTTTAACATTTATGTTAACGGCTAGATGTGGCGTTTGTACCCATGAATAATATGGGTTGGCCGCTTAGTAATACATCATGTACATGCATTGGTCAACAGGGAAATCCAAAGCCCCAAACAGTGTCACGGACAAATGCCATTTCAATAACCTCCCTTCAAAATCAAATACCAGGGGCATTTGGCAGGGACGAACCCTATCCGTCTCATGTTACAATTACGTTAGGTTCCGTTTCTGAGGTTTAAGGTTTCGTATTTTGAAAAATAAAGAATTTTGTGTAAAGTTATAGAAAACTTTTTTGGCACAATAGGTTGGGAATATCAGCCGAGTTTTACATTGTCCATCTACAAACAATATATCGATATTATATTGCAATTTTGAAAAAAATCTGTTGCATAGTTGCAGAGGAATAGATATGTTTATGTGACCATAACGCTAAACTCTTTCAATTTTGGACAGAATGGGCAGCATCTGCAGGGGACATCAGATGACTTTCGTCTTGTCCACTTACAAACAACTTGTCGATCTTGTATATCATATGTCAACATTATCGGTCGCATTGTTGTAGATAAATATATATTTTAATGTCAAATTAGGGAAAATGCCCCTTTTTGTCCAAAGAGGGCATTTTGACACAGTGACCTCAACCCCAAAGTCTGCGGCCTTAAACTGGAAATAAATTGGTATTTTGGGCTCACACGGGAGATGTGTCTGATGGCCAATTCCTCACATGACATTGATATTTTGCGTTCAAGGTCAAATGGTAGATGGCCATCATCATTAGATGTCCATAAACAAAATGATATAGATCACTAATGTGTATGTATGAGGTTAAAGAGAAATCTACATGCCCCAAAACGTGAAGGACGGATGAACGGACGCACCGAAGGACGGACGCACCGACGGACACACGCGCGGACGGACGGAAGGAAGGGAGCTCAGTACTCCAACCCATTTCATTGCAGTGGACAATAATGATAATGCTATATTATATATATCCTCATATGCGTGTTGTTTAAATAGTTATATGTCTAATTATATTACTCTCATAGATTAATATCTTGAAATGATTTAGTGCTCATAATTGTGAATGAAATCATACTTGGTACATTTAATTTGAGAATAAAACATACTGATATTCAGCATTTGGTTTTTGTTTTTCAATCCTCACTTCTATGCTGTATAACTTTATTTATTTGTAAATTCAACAGAACACATACCAGAGCCATAATACTAACGCGAATTCTGTGTAACCCTATTTGTCTCTCTGTCTAGCCCAGTAGCAAATGCCTGGTAATAAGTCTAGTTATGCATGTGATGTCTTCATTGTCAAGAATTAACAATAGGTTTCATTTTCATATTGCAATTCCTTTGATTCCATACAGTCCACTTATGTTATCATTTCAAAATTTTAAATTACTCAAACTATATATGGCAAAAGATATAATAATTTAACGACAGCATGGTCCGTTTATTTTGTCTGCGCTATGTTTGGCTATTTTGTGTATTCCCACATTGTCGTACAAACCACCCTTATGAGGTCTTCGGCAGGTTATATGATAAAAAAAACCCCATCATTATATCATATGCAGGTATCCACTTTTGGTACAGTTTTTTCTCCGTTTAAATGTTCACGGGACTCTCATTTCGCGAATATAAAACCAGGAGACATACATACCAAATATTAAATCATTATTCATTCCGAAAAGCAGTCCACTAATGTTACATAATCGTGTATATATGTATTATATGTAATATGTTTTTTTGTGTAAAGCCTCAATCATACACAATAACAATGCTACAGCATAAAAAATGTACATGTACTGGCTTAGCATAAACTATTTATAACGATATATAATCTTCTACATATCAACTAGTGAATATAACTCTACCACTTATTTTAGAAAGTCTACTGAAATCTAACTCGACATTTATATACACTCCACTTATGCTTACGTGCAACAAAAAAAATGTAATAAACTTATAATACAAGCAGTATGTATGTCCTTGTGTCTGACATGGTCCCTTAATAATGTATTGTCTGTATGACAAGGCATAAAATTACCGTTATTCCGTATTATGTCATTCCGTAGAGCATTATAATCAGATAATCACCACATTGTAATAAAACAATCACATATTTGTCTTCACATTCTTCACTCAGGAAATATTCCTCTTTCCATTAGTCGATTCATCTCGCCCTCTGAGAGGGATGCATCCAAATCCAGAATGAATGATGTCGGAGGAACAGTCAGATTGCTTCGTTGGGGCTTTTTGGACAAACAAGTGATGTCTGAACAAAAATAAAATACTCTGGGCACGGCAAACTTGTGGTTGAGTGGAACATAAAGTCCATGCACAAACACATGTACCAACCCCAGAATCATTTGGGTACTCCGGCACCCAGCGCATTTCGCTAGACTGTTTCTGTTCATTTTGCTGACGGTCCATGTCTGTTCATTATTCCCATTTGGATGCCCTTTAAATAAGGCCATCAGTTCTATATCGGTCAAACCATCGGATTTCTTCCCTGGGCGGTCGTCCTTCTTACAACCTTTTGATGATCCCGGATTTTCGTCCAGTCCCCTCACTTCCCTGTGGCCACCATCTTGGCCGTTATTTCTCATCAAGCTACCGTCTTTCGGAAGTGTTGCATGGTTAAATATCTGCAACAGTTCAGTGGGTAGTAGGCCTACTTGTTGTATAAGCTTATCGTCCTCGCTTGATCCAAGCATGTTGAGATGCACCCATATTATATGTTTACAAATTTGGTAGCAGCGATTCACCTTTCGGTTTCGGTACGGACATGTGCATCGAACGATTCGGCCAATGGTAACAGTGTAAATGTTGCCACTGTTAACCTTTATTTTGTAACTTCTCTCATTGCCGTTTTCTTCATTGCTGGCAAGACATTTCATTAATTCTGCTTTTGCCTTTGTGAAACTCTCCTTGAACCAGGTGTTTCTTTCCGACCTGTATCGAAATCCCCTTTTAACGTCTGTTCGGGGGATTTTCTTTGGCATTTCATTCCCTGTGGTGTGAGCTTCATTGCGTTTATTTTTCTTGGGCCTGGATTTCCTATTCACCGGGTCGGGCCTGTGACTGCAGTCTTCCGATACAAACGTTTCTTTTGATTTCAATCGTTTTATCTCCTTGGCAAATGCCTCACTTTGCTTATGTTGGAAGTGGAATGAGGAGTTTTGTCTTTCCGGAGGGGTGGGACCAGAACCAATAGGGCCTCCCATTTCCATCTGTTCTATTTCACATTCGGTCACAATGCTATTGATAATGTCATTCCGAGAAGCCCGAATTAAAGTGATTGCCTTTTCTCCTTCATTTTCATATCTTGCGTGAAACGGCTCTGATAAATTTGTGGTTGGTACCTGTACGTCCGATGGTTGGAAGGCTCTGCTCCAGTGCCACCTTCGTCTGTGCCACCACGACAGCCAGTTTTCCAACTTTGCAGTTCTGTGGTGGTTCCCTGCCAAAAATGCAAACATAGCAGAATGTGCTTCGTCATATTCATTCCCTGTCAACGATTGTGAGAGTTGGGATGCTAATGCTTTAAATTCAACTTCATCCGATTCGTTTTCCAGCCTTTTTGCATGTATGTTGACGGATTGTTTGTAATGGAACAAGCATGATACTATGCGTTTGTGTACATCTTTTCCATAAACAATCTCCAGCCCGATGTGATTTGCTCCTGCTTCGTCCACAGCATATCCCACGGGGTTGAACTTGTAATCAGTTTTTCCACTCTCAGCAGCTAACGCTTCATTTAAGTATGTAAAGAACATTGCCACTGCCTGTTGATTTTCACAATCAGTTTCCATTGTCGCCAGTCTAATAATTTTGCAGAGTAAAGGATGGTATACATGAAGCCCCAATGTGATATATCCCTTTACTCGGCGATGCTGTCCATCAAAATGGGCATATTCCTGGCTCATATAGTTTGTGTTGTCACTGTCCATCTGTAAAGCTATTTGCAGAAGAACCCTTGCACTTTTAAAAACAGCTGTTGGTTGGTTATTGAGTCTTCTGTCATTCATACGGAAAATGAAGTATGGGTCCAGCGTTTCCATTTCGGACTTGAATTTCAACAGTGCATCCAGGCTATTTCTTTGTGCATGGTGCATCTTTTCATTCTGAATCTTCTTTCGGCTTAGCACGGATTTTGCTACATTCTTCAAATATTCTTTGTCTCTTCCCTCGGCCAATGACTCTTCAATAACATGACGTTGTATCTGAGCTGGCTTCATTGTGGGAAATTGTCCAATTAGTTTTTTCACTTCGTCTGGTAATGGCCCGTCATTTGTGGCCATGCACGTATGACTCCCACAATGCTTCACCACAACATGTGTGGCTGAGAATTCAACAATTTTCCTGGCAGTGCATGGCATGTAATCACACGAGTCGCCACAAATTTTGCACATTTGGGCTTCATTTTCCAAGCTGTACAAGGTGTATAATTGATTCCTCTTCTTGAACTGTGCAAGGTAAATACAAGCATCATTGGTACATAGATAGGATCCTTTGCATTTCGACAGTTTCCGTGAATTTTTCCCAAAGCCTCTACTGCAGGATGACATTGCTTTATCCCATGGACGGCCATCTTTTGGGATGACATTCCATCCCCGTTTATTGCGTTCTGCTGGCACTCTGTAAATTACATCACCATCAATGTCGTAGGGAATTTGATGTGCCTCCTTCACTGGCAAGTTCTCCCACAATGTAGATTTCATATGAAACCTTTTATTTGGAGCTTCGTTGCTTTCAGCATGCGCAGTTTGGTTTTGACTGGTATCAGACATATACTGTGGTTCATCTAAATCACTAGTAGAATCACTGCTGTCATCCATGAGCTGTTCGGCGTCTGGCTTTTCTGCAAACTGAGGTTTTCCAGTGTGATGGAAAATGTTCATCTCAGGAATTGACTCGGTCTTTATTTTGTGGAATAAGTCAATATGTTCTTTCATTCGACACACCAAATCACCCTTCTCTACACACCCTGTGATATTGACAGAGTGTTGCGAAGCCATGGTCTTCAAATGCTTGATGCTTTCTTGCATAAGTTCTTGGTAAGATATATTGAGCGACTCAACAACTGAGCAGGCAGCCTGCGAGAACATGGTTTCCCTTTCTGTTCTTTGCCGTATGCCACAGGTCGCGTGATTGTTCAGTTCTGTTTCCTCATGTGTGATAATATTCCCATCTTGTTCATTGTTTTCGGCAATATCTGGATGTTGTGCACATACAGAAGCACCGTTGTCGACTTCATCCCAGTCGTCATCTGATGAGATATATATAAGTTCATTTTCAGAATCCATCGAGCGCAGTACAGTAAAGACTTTGAGACTTGCATTAACATTGGACATGATGTTGTCCATGTGTTTTCCATCCAAATGCTTCTGTAGCTCGCGATGTACAGGGTCATCTAATGAAAAGTAAAACATGCATTTAATACAGTTTCACCAACATTAGAAAGCATGCTAGAATATAGTTCATGTCAAACGTTGGGGTGCACGGTATGTTATAATTATGTTAAACTTTATGGGAGCATAGCGTAAGACACTACTACTACTACTACTACTACTACTACTACTACTACTACTACTACTACTACTACTACTACTACTACTACTACTACTAATGATAATAATAATAATTTAATTTAAACATCACATGAAACATTTCAACAATCGATCCATACCTGATACATGCGGCACAGGTGTACTTGTAAGGGGCGGAGTCAGTCCATTGAGACAATCACTGTCTAGACTCGAATTCTCTGAAAGGGCCTGTGTGGTGTCGTCAAAACTTGAACCATGTATTTCAGACGGAAGATTCATTTTTGGACACTCTGTAAAACACAAGAGATAATGTGCTGAATGCAATTAAGAAACATCCAACACAAATTTTGCCAATTTCGAAAGGGTTATGAGCACCAACCACATCGCTGAGAACACATCAAACTGTGTGCGGTGTATTTTTGTCACCCGCCATAAAATGGGGGGACTATTGAAATGCGCTTCGTCTGTCCGTCCATGAGTGAGTCTGTGCGTCCGTCGGTGCGTCCGTCACGTTTTCAGGCCTCTACATTTTCATTTAACCCCTTGCATACACGTTAGTGACCTATACCATATTGCTCATGGACACAAATGTGACGTCCGCCCACTTGACTTTAACCTGAAATCTCAAGGTCGTCTGAGTAAATGACTGTCAAAGACACCCCCGTCTGACCTTAAAAATACCACTTCAATGCATCATAACTCCATTGATATTTGCAACAGCTCAATGGAACTTGAAGGGTACATAGTCCTTATAGTATGCACATATTTGTGGAATGTGGTCCATCTCGCCCAAATAGCATGGGTACCAGGCACCACAATGTCTGAATTTGAGGGTATTTTTGCACATAATTTAGGTTTTTTTGCCCATACCTCTTTATTTATGCAAAATGGGCACCCGGAATGGTGAAATTTTATATCGTTCGCACTTTGCAGCATCGGAAATGCCTTTTACAGGGCTTTTCACCTGTACCAGCCAAATCATGAAAATTCACTTTAAGCGGTGACCAAAAGGGCCACCGAAAATGGTCAAATTTTACATCGTTCACACTTTGCAGCTTCGGAAGGCCTTTTAGAGGGCTTTTCGTCCGTACCAGCCAAATCTTGAAATTCACGTTAAACGTTGACCAAAATGGCCGCCGGAAATGGTCAAATTTCATGTCGTTCGCACTTTGCAGCTCCCGAAAGGCCTTTTACAGGGCTTTTCGCCTGTACCAGCCAAACTTTGAAACTCATGTTAAACGTTGACCAGAATGATTGCCATAAATGGCCAAATTTTATGTCGTTGGCACTTTGCAGCAGCATTTGCATACTAGGCGGGAGACATCAGCCTGTATGGCCTTGTTCAGTCTGTTTATGTTATGTGTTCTTGTGTTGTAATTACCGTTCCCAAAGCCACAATAAAACCTTGAAATAAGTACCTGTACATGTACCTCCCTTCAAAATTAAACCTGGTTAATGGTTTAAGAGTATTACACTTTTTTAAACCGCCATATTTCAACTGCTATGATAGTAAATTATTATACATTTAAACATAATGAGGGGTCGCGGTAAATATTTCGATGTGTAGCACATTGTAATTGGCACCCGTTATTTTCCCTTTGGTGCTCATATGGCACAAATGACTCAAATACACCACCAGGGGATCTCCTCAAATGATGGTCATTCTAATGAAACTGCTGGTGTATGTAGGTAAACGGTGCTATATTAGAACCGTAGTTAATTGAGTAAACATGTAGTTATAAGGCTTGATACTTACCCTTACTCATAACTGGATGGAACTGAGTATACAATGGAATATAGGCTAGTCGCAGCACGGATTTCTGAATCAATGCTCTTTTCCCAAATGGTTGAATCTCTGTCAAGGATACTTCTTTATCTTTTAATGTGTAAATAATAGTTGGGTGTCCAGTGATATCAGTCAGCGATTGTATAATAATGTTCATGTTATTGCATGTTGAATTCATGGTATCAAAATATAGTTCAAATTCCTCGACTTGTTGATCATTCAATTGAACATTCATGTCCCCATTCATTATGAGTGCTCGTGATCTTTCAAGCAACGTTGACATTGTCTGATTGTTGCTGCTGATCAAGAACATGCAGTATTGCCAGGCATGAAAAATTGACTTGCTCTCCTGATCAATGTCTATCATTTCCATGTCAAGTGTGGTCAGTTCATTTCGCAAGCGTTCTTCCAGAACATCCAAGCTGTCAACATCATCCAGACTGTTGTGGTGGACACACAGGGAACAAAGGCGAATCGGAACTGGGATATTCTCTTGGCCGTGGTAATGGCTGCAAAACAAATAATTAAACTTGACTATTGGAGTATACATGTATCATATAACATCACATGTCCAAAATGGAATTTAGTGTACAGAAAGGCGCATCTAATAAATACACACACTTGACGATGAAAGTGTCACCCACCCCCACCCCCAGACACAAAAGCCCCGTTTAAATGCCATACATAAAGATATGAATTTAACTTTTTAAATTTTATTTACGGCATACATTAGCCCGTGAGACGAGGATTACTACTTACATTTCACATGGCCCCTTGACTAAATCTTTGTGCTCCTCCAGGATGTTGCACATCTCCAACATCATATTGGTGTGGTCCAACAGCAACGTAAAACAACCATGAATTTCATCTGACAGAAATACACATTTCTGATTGGTAATTCTGTCGAAGCCTTCCATCTGAATAATATTTCCAGCCATTCCTATATACTTGTATTCATTTGCCAGTGTATTATGTTCCTTTCCTTTTTTGATTTGTTTTAATACAATTGTTCCATCTGTCGATGCCTTCTTCAGAGCTTCTATAGTGGGGTTTTGCATGTCGATATACACACCATTGATGGCATCATAGCTTTGAGCTTCAGCAGGGAACTGCGCCATGTACTCTTCGAAAGTGACCTCATTTGTCCCATATGACCAATCTTGGGCATTTTGATTATTTTGTACAATACTGTCCATGGTATCCAGCAAGAATTCCCTTAACAACTCAAGCTGTTCGCTGTCGAAATCCAGCTCCACCAACTTGCCGCATTTTTTTGAAAGTTCGTCTTGCCACGAAATGACGAAGTTCAATGTTGTTTTGGCCTCCTGAAATTAGTGAAAATGATAACTTAATTGCATTGCAATGAAAAATGAAATCATGCTCCAAAATTGAGTGGATTACATAATTGCATGTTTCATTCCTGTGACAGTGTAAAACTATTCATACTTATGAACACAACTACATATATAGAATGCCTATGCTGCTGAAATCACGT
>JAULKN010000104.1:0-11250 GCA_032356625.1 Axiothella rubrocincta
AATACCCACTTTTGCGGAGCTGGTCACAAATGTCGCACACCTTTGTTAAGTATTTGGGATATTCTAAATTGTTTTTGTTTGGTAAATTTGAATCTGATGATTCCGGAATTTAGGTGACAGTACGTGACTTATTAAATTTTTCTATGTATTAGATGTAGTTTACAAATAAATGAATGTATGGAATTTCAGGAGATGTTTTAGGTTTTTGTTTGGGGTTTACAGAAAAGCATTTTTGTCATCTGCGCTAAAGTTTGAATCCACTGTTAGTCATCGAAACCGCTACCTTTCGTTAAAAATTACCTCGGTCCGCTACCTATTTTGATATATTTTGATTCTTCTTACTGGAAAGTCACACTGCTACCTCAACTCTTGAAAAGAACATTTGATATAGCCTAATCTGGCTATTACCTACATAAAATAGTATTAAATTGCTGGGACTAGAGGGTTGCAAATAAATACATGTACCGGATTAAATAATGAAAATACGGTAGATAACTGTTATTGAAAGATATTATCATAATAAAAAGTGCATTATTTGAAGTCCATGTCATTTGTTTCTCAAAACCCTTCCACAATAAATATACCGTACATACGTGTACCGTAGTAAAACGTTCAATTAGTTTGTTTCAGGGCTGACAGATCTTTGCGAAGATAATTTGTTTTTCATTTTACAGAGTTAGGCCTACATCTTCTTTTTTATCACAATTATATAAACGTACACAATTAGAAAATAAAGATTTAAAAATGTCCTAAAAATGTTTTTTTAACGAGGTTAATTATTTATACAGGAGGGCTGACTGTCACATACACAGAAAACATTTGAAAACTTAGTAAACACTTTCTGCACAAAGGTTGCTTTGACAAAGCTGGAGAAGCTTTGTAAAGAAAGTGTCTATACAATTTGCATATCATTATTGAAATAGCCTATTGGCCTAATGAAATAATGTGGATGAGAATTTTGCAAAAAAGGATAGCAATCACCTTCAACAGTCACAATGGTAAACCTGAGATTGCAGTGATGATGGACACTGAATTCTCAATTCAGTAGCATATATGATGATAATATTGTTTGGGTAGTCCTCTTTGAACATCCTTGGGCGTATTTACTAATAATAGCCTTCTCTGAGGCAACTTAATGTTCCTTGTTGGGGCAGATTCTAAGGGGGGATTAAATGTTTGTTTTGCAACTATGCACAGGCACATTATCAGATAAACAGACTGGATAAACAAAACGAGTGGACTTACTGTCAAGAAAAAAAAAGAGGCAAATGAAATCATTAAATGTGATAGTTGTGATAGTTGTGAATAATTGTGATAGCATAATGGCAGACAAGGGGTTCGACATTCAAATGGACTTGAATAAAATTGGAATCGAACTAAACACTCCTCCATTCTTGAAATATAAACCACAATTTAATGAGACCGAGGTAATAAACAAACTACCAGTATTGCTAAGCACAGAATTCATGTAGAGCGGGCAATAGGGAAAGTTAGGCACTTTCTAATTTTCGACAGCAGACTACCAATAGCTTCAATGGGTACCATAAATCAAGTCTGGAAAAGTCGGAAGTTTGCTTTCAAATTGTATGTACCCTATTGTGACTGTTTAAAGTGATTGCTAAACTTTTTTGGAGAATTCTCACCAACATTAGTTCAATTGGGCCAATATTTCCATAATGATATGCAAATTTTATGCACACTTTCTTCACAAAGCTGCTCCAGCTTTGTCAAGAGCAACCTTTGTGAAGAAAGTGGGCATGTGACAGTCAGTCCTGTATAAGTAACTGTGATAACAAAAGATGTAGGCCTAATTTTGTAAAATGAAAAACAAAAAATCTATCAGCCCTGAAACAAAATATTTGACAACTTTTTACTACGGCACATGTGTATGTATGATTATGTATTGTGGATTATCACTATGTAAAAGGGTTTTGGGAACAAAATGACATGGACTTCAAATTGCACTTTTTATAATATGATAATAATGGGTTTTCTTTCAATAACAGGTATCTACCGTATTTCAGTATTTAATCCAGTACATGTATAAACGCTTACAGTACAAAAACTTTAAGTGCCTCTACACTTTTAGAAACCAAACCATATGGAAACAGCATGCCAAAACCCGAATTCTTCTTGCACTATGATTGATGGAGTAACCAGACTGAAAGCCAACAACAAGCAGGGGTACTTTGTACAGATACAGCTTGCTCTCAGTGGCTTAGATTAGTGTGACTTTGTTGTGTACTTAATAGGAACACATAGCATTTCTGTTCAAAGGATTTATTTTGATTCTTCTTACTGGAAAGACACACTGATACCTCAACTCTTCTCATTTTATTTCAAACATGCTATTCCATTCTTGAAAAGAACATTATAGCCTAATCTGGCTATTACTGTACCTGCATAAAATAGTATTAATTTGCTGGGACTAGAGGGTTGCAAATAACTGCATTTGCCTTGCATGCAGCAATCTAACAATTGCAAAAAAAAATTTGGCAATGAGATTTTGACGGCACATCAGACAAATCTTTCTGCTCAGAGAGGCATCGGAATGTTCCTTTTTCAGAAATTCCACTTTATCGAGATTGAATGCTGTCAAATGGATGCAGTTTCCTCTCTTCAAACCATTCAGGGTCTTGAGCTTGGCATACAGTGTGTTTCTCCACATACATGTACCATGCCTGTCCCATACTTTTCAAAAATGGATCCGTATTTGAAATAAATGTACCATGAGGTGGAACAAGCAATTGTATGCATACATGCAGAGGTAGGAAGCTTTGGATAGGTTAGAATGTCTTGTAAGTATTTGTTAGGCTCGAGAATACAATTAGTATCGGGTCTCCATAACTTAAATATGGTTGCGGGTTCTTTAAAGTCTATCAGTGGTGTGCCAAAGTTGATCCAATGGGGACATTCCCCAAAACTGTATGGATTGTCTCAGAAAATTCTTGGTCACTTAATAAATAGGAAAATGGAGCCCTTTTGTCTTCTTTGTAAAGAAATTGACACATCCCCACAATCATGACAGTGTGCTCTTGCTTCGACCCGCTCGACCTCAAGTTAGATCCACGAGCATCATACAGCTTGTACATGTAACTGGGTGTAGTTTCTCCTTTCGCTCTTTGTCAAATGTAGATTTCACAAAAGTGTATTTCATGACTTGGTCGGAAGCTATGGTCTTGTCTCTAGGTTTGTGCCACTCCTGAGGGATGGTTGTACAGGTCTGATCTGCAGGAATATCTTTTAACCCCAACATACTCCGGTGGTTGAGCAGGTATAAAATGGCAGAAACATGATTGCAATGACTCAGCCCTGCAAGAAGAGAGTACAGTATACGTACAAAAACTTTAATATTTAATAATTTTTATTCTTCGTATCGATTTAGGCAACTACCACAAGAAAAATGTACATTTACATTCACGGTAATATCAAATGTTCCCTTCCTTATTATTATGCTGCCACAAGTTGTAACTATCATAAAATATGTGCTATGACTACACTGTATCTACTGCACATCATACAATAATTATTTTCTTTGGTCACATCATAGACCTAAAATGGTCACATCAAGCCATCCTAAAAACTATTTGCAGAGTTTATAATATCAGTACAATGGTACTAAGATTACTGAAGGCAGTCCATACAACTTACCCTCCTCTACACGCCGGCTGCAAAACGAAAGCGCAGTTCAGTTCAGTTCAGTTCAGTTCAGTTGTTGAGGTTTAATGGGTTTTTGCCAAGGCTATGTACGCCAGTAAAGTTACGAAAATAAAAATCGTATTGAATTATGAACGAAAGCGAAGCCCAAGACGAAGCCCTTTTAACCTTTCGAAACTCCCTACGAGCGAAACATGCCACCCGACTATAACCAGAGTATATACATAGCGCGTTGACTAGAGTCTAGAACACGGACCGTACTACTTTAGGACCCTCTAGATTTCTAAAAAATAATTCGTGATTTATTTTGGTGATATGTGATGTCCAATCAGGAAAATTTATCAGGAAAATTTTGGTGATATCTGATGTCCAATCAGGAAAATTTATCAGGAAAATTTTGGTGATATCTGATTTCAAATCAGGAAAATTTATCAGGAAAATTTTGGTGATATCTGATGTCAAATCAGATATCACCAAAATTTGGTGATATCTGATGTCCCTCCAGAGCCACCATACCTTCTAATGTTTTACAATGTAAATGTATACTCACACATTTAGCCATACCACCCTACAAGGCATTATTTAGATAACACTTCAGCTGTGATAATTAAATGCACACTCCGTAAGGCACTATTGTGTACATTATTGCAAGGTTACAATGAACAGGCTGTATTATCTTACAGCGTTACATTTCAGATTCTATCAGTTTTGGACCAAGTTTTTAGTTTGCCAAATGCTATAAGAAGAGTGTTCAAAGTAGGGTTACGTCTGTGTATGAATTGAAGGGGTTCTTGGACATTAACAAGGCAAAATTTAAATTCAATTTCATAAAAGACTTTTCGAGTTATGGCTGAAGTTTAATGGACGCCGATTGAATTGTTCATTGACACTGAGTATTTTCCCGGAAGGAAAGGTCAAATAGGGGACACGTCTGTGTACGAAATGTTAGAAATTCATGAACATTACGATAGAAAAAGACAATTTTGAATACATGCTGTGGTTCTGGATTTGTTCATGTATTAAACTTTGGATTAGTGTAATTCGATACTTGATGAGGCTATCATGACGTATATCTCCGAGACACATATTCAGTTGATGTACAATGCATGTACCAGGTTTGAACGTGATCGGAAATGATTTAGACCCAAAAGTGGTAGGATGAAAAAGCGTGGGGGAAAAAAACTATAAAAAGAAATTAAAAATAACAAGAGCTGTTTCGGCCCGGTGTCCGAAAGAGCTAATTATTATTTTACGGTAATTTATGTGTTTACCGTACCATTGTGATTGTGCTTACTATTAAAGGCTGTTCAATTAATAAATGTCGTATTTCGTATTCTTTGTATTTAATATGAGTACCCAAACGTATCATGTTTTTCTTCAAATATAGGACTGAACTTACTTTCTACATCATATCGGCGAGAAGAAACTCTGACTCTGTTTATCATGCTGAAAATCCAATGGTTAGTACTAGTTTGTGTAGCAGTAATACGTTTTAGACATACATGTAGGTCCAAGGAATGCATTGCAAAATTGCATTAAAGAGCCCCTCTTACAACTATGTTTTCCCAGATTAAATAAATAAGGAAAGTATAAACCGAATGCAATATGCTTTGGTGTCGCAGCCTGCCAATCGCCACAGCCCTGAATCTAACAAACAAAAAGTCGGTCACGCTTTCTGCCAACAAGTCATTGTTTGTGCGAAACTGCTGCATGATCGCTTCAGTACCGGTACCGTGTTTTACGTACCGTCTGTATGCGAGCTGCTCGCTGCACTGTTGCGAACCGCGTCAAAGACTGCGAATTGAAGTTTTATGTAAAAGTAGAAATAATTAACATCACTTTTGTTTCCTTCGTTTATTTTAAGCCATTAACCGAGTTTTTTTCTGATCACCCCAATCAATTACACTAGAATTGAAATAATCGCTACTAGTACATGATCGTTCGATTTTAAATTGCACAGTTTTTGTATCTTCATGATCCTTTGATCCTCACGAAAGGCCCTTAACTGGACAGTTAACAAAATTGCCTGAGTATAGGCCGTACTATTTAAGAATTTCAGGAAAATTCGCGTTAGCATCATTAAGGCTTTTATCTATCTAAATGTTTTTAAAGAGGGGATGTAATGAAAATCAACATGATGACTTTTCAGAAATTTGTGATAGCCTATGCATCCCCCGTAACAAAAAACCTATTCTTTTGAAAAATGTTTGTTTTTTTGAAAAAACCGCAATCTGTATGATATTCTGAAACCTTGATTCTGTAAAAACAGTCATTAGCGTGTTCTACAATCTACAGCGTGGCCTTACACAAGCCTGCTTTTACAGTTTCTATACTGCGTGTATTGTATGCTACTGCTTATTGCATGTTGTAGTATCATTGGAAGGTGAAGTTTAGCAAGATATACATCTTTAGAATGAGATGCGCGATCATGCTGACATGTTGTATGGATGTATCACATCAATTTGAGGTCCTGTTATAATGAAGTTATGAAGTGTCACGTATCATCACCTTAAAGGTGCAGTTTTACAATATCTATATCATCCGAAAACACACTATCAACCTGAAACCTCGCATGTATCCAAGCAGGAGTGTGTTACATCCAAAATGTGAGATCGTATGGTATTGACTCGCACCAACAGGTGTCACGTGGTCTTCATCTTAAAGGTGCAGTTTTTCAAGATATACATCTACAGAATGAAATTCTGAAATTTTGTATGGATTCAGGCTGGGCTGTAGTCTTGGTGCAGGGATGTTTTATTTTTACAAGGGTTGGTATATGGGTGACCTTTTTCGCGATGTTTGTCCAGCTTCACACCATCCTTGTCGAAAATCAGTCTTTCGCGTCGACGATCGGGTATAGAATCGTCGTCGTGTAAAATTTCGTCGTCTTCCATGACGATGATTGAAATAGAAATCAGTTCACAAAATATGGAAAAATCTATTTGCGAACAAGTTTCCTAATATCCTCACGCTCCATATAGTCTGAATGCCAGAAAATGCCATTCAACATTTGACCTGAAACGAATAATAGTTCTACTAACTGCTAGTAGGCCTACTAGTAGTATTCACGCCACTAAACTAAGCAAAACGTTGTAAAAATCCTGTATGAAATAAAATCAATGATTAACGTTAATGTGCAGTAACACACTGTATTGTACATGCCAGAAATGTTAATGCATTTACTGCGGTGACGTACATCACGTGACTAAGAACAACCTTTCAGGCAATCACTAATTGAAGCGGGTATTTCAAACCTGAATTAACCCATAGGCACTTTTTCAATTTTTGCGGCAATTATAAAAGATAGGCGAAGAAGCAATAAACAGTGCCAGTACCTGACACACACGTTCCAACATGGAAGGAAGACTCATGGAATCCGTCATGCTATGCGAAGAGAACGCATTATTATATGGCCCACTAGACATAATATTATTTACCAATATACAGTTGTGATACATATTTTCCCGGGACTGAGGGATAAGGCAATCACAAACTTAGTTGCGCCCACTGTTGAACATTTCCCACATCGGCAGCGGAACCAGGGAGCCCGGTCCCCAACTTTTCCGTTGGGTGGGCATGATGGCCCCCGCCCCCTTGTCAGGGTTAAGTACTATATTCCACGGGCTGGGGATTTGTGACTGGATCCCCCTCCCCCCACTTGAAAAACCGTTCCACCGCCTGTGTTCCACAAATTATATCTTTTAGTTACTCATGTCTGCCCAAAAGAGATTGTCTGCTTTGAAAATATTTTGCATTCCTTGGCCTTTTTGTAGCCATGTTTTGTAACCTACCTACGGTATACATACAATGGTAAGGTTCTTATAGTAGGGTCTGGTTGGTTGCTATAGTAAGGTTTCATAAATACGCAGACCAGTGTTATTCTACCATTATGTTTTGCTGTTTCCAGTTTGATTTTAGTGGCGTGTTTGTCTTGTGCTGTGAGTGGACATGCGTGGACAAATGTGGCTGTAGGCCAGGCTGGAGTGTGGCTGATTGATAGCGATATGAAGATCTACCACAAAGAAGGCACATATGGCAATCCCGGCAATAAAGGAGGACAGATTACACAGGTTGCAGGTGGCCTTCTTCAGCTTTCTGTTGGTACAGATATCGTTTGGGGCGTATCTTCGAACGGAAATATCTATTATCGCAACGGTATCACTCGTTGTACTCCCACAGGCACAGATTGGGTCAGGGTTATTGGAACATTGGCTGAGGTTTATGTGAGTGAATCTGGAGATGTTTGGGGCGTTGATGCCGGCAAATTGTTGTGGCGGCGTACAGGTATTACCTGCGTTGCTGTTAGCGGAACTAACTGGGAAAAAATAATTTAAGTCGGTACAGCAATGACAGCAATCTCGAGCTAGTAATCTTTCATGCATTGTAGCAACATAATTGCTCGGGATTGTACACAACTTACAATGGAATAAAGACAACTAGGATATCAGCCATATCGTGGCTAGGTGTCTGTAATTCTCGGTGTTTTGAATTTTATTCATAATATAAACGTGTAAACTGTAAAGTAAACATCTTCATGCATTGTCCTTTGCTCTGACTATAGCCTTACAAAAACTATTCTGTTGAGCGTGTTTGTTGGGTACTACGTGTGTTTAACTATAATGGGTCGGACACGATGGGCTGTCGGGCATAATGGTACAAACGGACATAATGGTCGATAGCATACTAGTCTTGTTTGGCGACGTTCAGTTTTGTTTAACATAGTGCGATAGCTCAATAACACGAATTACTGGGGAAGAGATCTGTATCACACGAACATCCAGATTTATAGACTTGCCTAGTCCTTCTGAGTCAGCCTCCCATACAGTCAATAGCGCCCCGTTGAAAAAAAAAACAGCGTCGCCAATCAAGACTAATAGCATACGTGCAATATCATTATTGTTTGCAGAATGACGGATAACATGGAAATGATGTAGTACTGTATACAGTCGGTATATTGTCGCCAATAAATTGAGTGCAATACGCTTAGGATAATGCGTTATAGAAATTCACTTTGTCTGTCCTATTACAAATGTATACAAAATGGTATATGGATGTATTTTCTTCTAATTTTTACTAACGCGTGGTAATTGACATTTTGATAGCCCACGTTAGAACTAACGACAAGTACAACTACACTATAAGTGTGCTAAATTTGTTTGTTAGTTTGTTTGTAAATGACACAACTTCTCCGAACGAGCTCAAACTTTCTGGGGGTGATCGGTGGCACGCACGCGGTGGTTTTAGGTTCCTTTCTTGCGAAAATAACATTTGGAATAAATCAGGAAACGGGAAAAAGAGGGAAATTTGGAGTTAATTTGTGGTCGAAATGTAATAGAAAGGGCGCGACGTGTGGGGAATTTAGACAGTAACCGGCGCGCGTGTGGAAGTGGCCTCGCAAAGGCGTGTGTATACACGGTCGTCGAAAGGCAATTTGAAGATCTAACTGCCCGGAACGGAACTCATTGAGCGATTCCCACCGTAGGCAGCGTTTGATAGTGTGCTATGAATTGTGATTTACATTTACACGCAACCAATCATTTTTAATTTGAAATTGATGTTTGTGAAGACAAGTATGAACAACAAACAATACTGATACATGTACTTTTAACCTATCGTAAAATGTGAGTGCGTTTCTCAAATAGAACATGCTTACGGAATTTAATATGCTGATATCTCGCAATCTTTATATTCACATCACCCAATATACAATGTTGGTATTTCCATAAGTTAGGGTACCAATCTGTGATGATTGCTATGCTGTTACCGCCTATCATGTTATTATTGTTGTGTTCTACACGAATTCAGACGCAATTGCAGGCATATGAAGAGTACATGTAGTAGGTAGTACATCTCTCGACATTATGGGGGATACCATCCCATAATATTTGGTACCTTTTTTCGTGTGCTTCGACTAAAACTGGTTGACACCGTTTTTAACCGAACACTTGGGTCTCCGTCATGGGCCGATACAAATTTGGCTATGTTCTCCAGTAACGGGTATGCATCGTGGGAGGAAGGGGTTACGGTTTCAAATAAAACGCCTGGACAAGCAAAAACCCACAAAGTCCGGAAGGGATCGGATTCAAACCCGGGTCTTCCAGGGGTGAAGGTTAGGAAAGTACCGCTGCGCCACCTAACTCCCCAGTTTGGTGCCCTAATTTACGGACATGCCCATATTCATTGTCGTTTATTCATAATATATAGTTTCAGGTCTAATTGATAGTGTATGGATTTTGGCTTTATCAATGTCATTACAAAATATGTTAATTACATGTTCGATATACTAACTAATGTTGTAGATGTATTGCAATGTTGTAAGGTATTTTTTGTGCACTTCTGAGTTTAAATAAAATATATGGAAATACTCTGCATTGAAATTGTGTGATGCGTGACAAAAATGATGGTTTCAGTCAACACTTGACAAACATTTAGCACCTTCGTTTTCTTGTATGAAGATTTCTAACCGGATACTTGCCACATCTTCAAACATTCGTCCTAACTGCACCACAATTCACTTTTACATCATCTACAGAGCACATGCTGTGTGTAGCGCATTCTTGCGGTGACGTAGGGCGTCGTGATTTCCCAATAAACACAAAAACATCATAATGTTTTTAAGATGTGAACGTGTAGGGTTTTAATAACGTTGTAACAACGTTTTCATTAAACATCATAAACATGTTCTTCCAATGTTTATGCAACGTTACAACGTTGCATAAACATTGTAAGAACATGATGTTTAATGAAAACGTTGTTACAACGTTTTTAAAACCCTACACGATCACATCTTAAAAACATTATGATGTTTTTGTGTTTGTTGGGTTATAGACGGATTTTTAATGCGGGCAGAAGAGGACGCAAAACACTACGTCCAGAAATATAGAAAACCGACGTAATGTTTATTTAAAACACATTTATCCAAATATGAATTTGTATTTCAGAAAACCGGCCTTTAAGTTGCACAAATTCCACATGTCTGACCAATAATGATTCTATTACAGAAAACACTTTTACCTCTGAATAACCTACAAATGCATGTCTAATGCGTGCGCGCGCACAAATCCGCAGAAAAATACCACCTGACCCCTTTGCGCTCAACCATGCTCTGGTATAAAAGGAAGCCCACTCTCGTCAATCAGCCTAATACATTTTTCTACACACTCACACGCACACGTATACAATCAGCCTCTTGCTTCTTTTTCGGCGCAAAGCAACGACTTGGTCTTATTTTAAACACTCGCATATTGCTACAGTCAGAGATCATTGTCACATTCCGCAGCTAAACGCAGCCTCTCTGGTTCAATAAAAGAATTCTTGCGGCCACCGTTGTCGGCAATAGCTGTGAATTCACGCGGAGAGCGCGGGTCGCTGCTCGATCGCCGGGTTCGCCTTCGACCTACACGTTTTGCCATCATTGTCGGCATTGTAGCCGTGCCACTCGGAATCCATGGGGATTTGCTCTTCTTGCTGCCGTTGGTCTTTGAAAAGTTGTTCTTTCCACGACTCACCGCTCAACCCGCTACCGGACTGGGACACAACAAGGTCAGACCGCGTGGAACAACGCTGTTCTAAAATGGGAGCGTCCAGATCATG
>JAULKN010000105.1:0-11177 GCA_032356625.1 Axiothella rubrocincta
GTATGTATGTATGTATGTATGTATGTATGTATGTATGTATGTATGTATGTATGTATGTATGTATGTATGTTTGTATGCATATATGTACGCATTTAGGTATGTATGTCATTATCACTATACTATATGTCCACAAGGGAAGACAATTTCCAAAAAAGAAGCCATAGCACAAAATCTGATTGGCTCAAATAGGTCACGTGACCCATTTGAGCCAATCAGATGTTGAGATATGGCTTCTTCTTTTGGAAATATCTTCCCTTGTAGATATATAGTATATTGATAAGGAAACATATTTTTTATTATGGTCTTGCGTCAGATCCCTGTGCCCCCCCCCTACCCAACCCCCACTGCTAGTGTACTAATCTTCCATGTTTTAATGTTAGCACATAATTATATATGCTTGGGTCTAAATGATACCTCCTATAAACACATGCAGTGTAGCAACAATATAAATACTGGGCATTCAATCATTGCGCATTGCATCGATGTCCAACTTAATCATAATGTTGTGATCAATGTACGATAGCTACTTAATAATAATAATGTTGTGCTCAATGTACGATAGCGGAATGGCCTTGGACACCCCCCACCATCCAATGTAAATGGTTGCGTGTAAAATCATATATCGATGCTTTGAGATCACCCCTAAACAAGCCATCAGGTTCTCGATGCAGTTGACATTTCACATGTATGCCCATCTGGTGGTACTACTTTGCGGTGGATGAACATCAACATTGCTTTGAGATTTGTGTGTCAAATGAAGTGTGCAATAAGATGTAAAATCTGGACGCCAGTTCATCGATTTAACGATGAAACATAGACGACTCAGGATGACTTGCAGTATTAGAGATCAATGCAATTCACGATGACTTGCAATATTTATGAAGGGCAGATATCCACATTTACAGGATATGTATGTATGTATATGAAGTGAATGCAGACCATCTGCTATCCTCTCCCCAGGGGAATGTAGTCACCACGATCAACAGTTTTATCAAAACCTATTTCGGTCAAAATAATATTATACCTTTGCTTTCTTCCACCAGGTTCCACACAACAGAAGCTGAGGCGGACCCCTTCATCCACTGGACTGAATCATGTGCCAACCATAAGCTTCAGCACTGGATCCAACATTTAAACTGAATGATAGCAACGGAAGTCTGAGCCAGGCCACCACATCAAAACAAGTCATCAACCTTGGCCGTCTGAGGCAGATATAGATATCATTCTGGGGTACAGAGGTAAATTTCACTGTAAATGCTATGTTCGTTTATAAAGATTAGTCAGGCGGGTTAAATGCACCGTGGTAGCATGTTTGCCTTGTCTTCCACATTCACCTCTAACAGCTAAAGTTGTTGTATTTATCACCATAGACATACATGACCATACAATCAAACTCAAATTGACAAAATAGAAATGATTTAAAGAAGGGCTGCGTGTTATATCTGCAATAGATATTATAATGCTTCCAGTGAAACCAAAACATGCTTAACCATTTGCAGTGGAGGCCCCTGCGTTATCGAATAATAAATGCTAGGCTTTATTGACTCACAAACCAAAACAAAGTGGTACTCATCTTCCATATCATCTATTCCTACCTTTTCACAAAATTTACATAACCTAAGCTTAGTATTCTGTGTTTTCCTCCTATCTCAATTTCTAGCTTATGAGCTGAACATCTTAGTTGGGTCAATGCTATTTTAAATTGTTTTTGATCAAGGTAGAGTGCAGGTTTCAGGTCTGTCTTAAATTCCTCATATATTCAAAGCTTGTCTGATTCTCATAGGACATCAAGCCATTCCTGTTTTGAAGGCTGTCTTTTAACTCTAACAAAAACAGCCTGACATCCCACTCTTGCAATAATCTGGTATATACCAATTCCATATGAATATAAAATTTGTTTAACTTCACTTGTCCATGTTTTTCTGCCTGCCTCATCTAGATTTAACAACATGCTGTAACAGGCTTTATGAAGACGATTTGGCGCCATATATATTAATTTACACTAGAATTAAATCATTCTAAACACACAGTGAACTTTAACTGAAAATCTTCTACATTCACCTCTAACAGCTAAAGTTGTTGTATTTACCGGCACAAACAAAACAAACTTATAGAAATTATTCTCAACTTGCTCTATATATCTATGTACATTGAACCACCATATATCTGAGCCATACAATAAGATTAGTAATATCATGGTGTCAAAAAATTTCCAATACACGTTGTAATCGAAAGCTTTACACTTATAGGATACTTGCTTTATTAGTACTATCCCATACTTGCTTGGTCTGCAAGAGTTTGCTGAGCCTTGGTCCGTATTGGTACAGAGGAAAATAGAATTCCAAGGTATTTATAGTAAGGGACACTCTCCACAAGTGATTCATTAAAGTACCACTTTTCTGTAGATTTAATGGTGCCCCCATTTCTAAAAACAATATCTTTAGTTTTATATAGATTCACTATGAGGCGCCAATTTTAGCAATAACTTCTAGAGTGTTTCAAATCTTTTGTAAACGTCCAACTGTGTCACCCAACTGAGATAAATCATCAGCAAACATCAGCATAAATTTAGTAACATATAATTCATCAATCTGAATCCCCTGACAATCGTTTTCTTGGCAAAATGTAATTAATTCATTTACATATGAGATAAATGATGCAATGGGCATCAACATACAGCCATGCCGAGTGCCAATAACGTTATTGAAATATTCTGACAATTCTTCTGTAGTTGAGACACAAATACAAAATTTTAGTTGATTGTATATAAATTTCAAAACATTTAACACCTTACCATGGACACGTTCCTTCAATAATCTCACAAATAATAGTTTATGGGGTATACTGTTAAAACTTTTGCTGAAATCTACAAAGATACAATAGAATTGACCTCGATTTCTGGACAAATATTTTTGTACTATACTATGTAAAACAAATAGCTGGTCAACAGTGGAATATCCCTTTCAAAACCCAGATTGTTGTTTACATAATTTCTTGTTTCTTTCAGCCCATAAAGTCAAACTCTGATTAAAAATTTTTTGTAAATATTTTACAAATAATATATAACAAGGAAATTGCTCTGTAGTTATCTGGATTTTCTCATTCGCCCTTTTTATGTACTGGTATAATCAAAGCCTACACCACTCATTTGGGTACATACCTGTGTGAAGGATTTTATTAAATAATGTGCATAATAATGCAGGTGCAATGTCAAATTCACATTTGAACAACTCAGCAACCAACCCATCTGGGCCTGGTGATTTATTACATGGAAACGATTTAATAATTGATGTTACCTCCTCGCATGTAATATCAGCCTTCAATTCAGAAGGAACATTTTTCATTATTTCAAACACATTGGAGGGTTTATTTAGTAAGAGACTAAAATATGCTTGCCATTCAGATACATTTAATGGGCTTTGTATATTACTTTTCTTAAAATTCTTTAATGTTTTCCAACATTGGTTTGCATCATTTAATGATTGCTGCAACTTTAACCTACTTTTTTTTTAAATATTCATTTTGCAAACAGTTCCATAATTGTTTGAAGTCTCTCTTTATTTTAATGTGCATATTCAAATTATTTGTAGATTTTACCTTTCTGTATAGCATTAACGCATGGCTTTTTCAGCTTTTTAAATTTTTACAAGCCTCATTTCACCATTCAGGCTGGAAGTTGCTTATACTGATAATTGCAGATCCTAGTTTACCCGAGTGGTTGTGCTGCTTTAGATATGATATGTGCCAAAATATTTTCTGTGTCATTAACATTAATGTTAATGTTTTCAACCTAATATTCTTATTTTTTTATAATGGATTTGAAGGCAAACAGGAAAGTGATGCGATATATCTAAATTTAAAACTCTAAAGTCTACAAGTAAATAAAACAGGCAAGTTGATAACAAAGCAAAAAAATCAATAACACTGGAACCATTTGGTGACATAAAATAATAACTCCCACTCCATCTCCCTGTGATCGGCTATTTGCTAAGTGTACATTTTGACTTTTACAAATAGTAATCATTGGTAGCCTTATTCGTTTGTAGTATCAACATCCATGGTATTTCTGACTAAGCAAAATGTGTCACTTTCATACCAGTCCCCACCAGGCAATGAGTCAGCAGAATCATCAATGTAATCTTGCATGTTTCTCACATGGACATTCATATCTCCTGTTACAACAAATTATGTATTTGGATGTATGACTTGAAGTTCATTCATTACGTTATCTCAGATTTTTATTCCAGTTTTGCCATTTCCACAAGTTGTTGATTCAGCAGGTGGAAGATAACAACAGAGCAATATTTTATCTGTATCTGTAAAGTTTTTACCAAGTAACTGTAATATAATAGCATTTTTTTGTATTTGCAAAATTTACTCCTTTGAGTAGAGATTTGTGTAATAAACATTGCTATCCATCCAGGGAATCTACCATATTTACTCTGTTTATTCCAGCATTTGGCATAACATTTAAAATCTGTGAAATAGTGTTTAACATTTAATTCAGACTCTAGCAATGTTTCCTCAAATATTGCTATATTAATGTCTTTTATAATTAGAGTATCTGTATTAACAGATGCAGAATGTGATTGTTTATCTAACGTTGTCTCAAGGCCTTCAGTATTCAAGGCTAATATTTTTAGATCATTTGATTTACTTACTTTATGACATACACCAGAAATGCCCTAGTTTATTTCTGTTACCTCAATACAAGATTTATTTCCATTTTTGTGTAAGTTATGATATCTAGCATTCAATTCTGTTTCCTGATTTGAGGTGGATAACATGTGTTTGTGCAGGTTTATTATTTTTTACATCTTCAAAAGAATAAACTTGGTTTATCTGCATTACATTATTGCATTTTACGTTTGCATTAGTTTCAAAATTTGTGTCTACACTTTTATCAAAACTATGTGAACATGTATTGCCATTTAGTGGTACATTATGAGTAATATTTACATCACAGGGCATATGACAAAGCATTGATGTGCTGGCCTTGATTTGACATAAATGCAAAGGGTACATTATGATAATCAGGCAAACAGTCTGTGAGCTCAGGTTTTGCATGCAGAAGTCATGGGCTGCCGATCTCCTATGGCTGGCTTACTAGCAAAAGGACAGAACCATTGTTGTTCAGCTAGTAGGCTCTTCTGTCAATCACCAGCTTGTCAAATCACAGGTAGATCTACTTGTTGGGGATACTCTTCTCTTTGCTGCTACATGAAAGGAATCAAGGCTCGCCACATCTCTCGGACTGCTGGGCTAAAGTCTCCTGATACTTGCTGTGCACATGGGTTAGGTGGGTCAGCCCCCTTAAACCTTTTTCTTGCTGTATTCGACACATTTTCTTTAGTGTTCAAGGTGGAAACCGAACAATAATTAGCCTAGGCCTTATTGAAGCTGTGCTGTCATGGTGAGGTTCATTATGTCCTGCTGTCGCTTCAGACATAACCGCCCCTGCTACTTCACCAGTGGTTCTCTGCAGTCTATTTGGGGCATCCAGGTGGTGGGCCCACTCAATATAATGCTCAGACTGTGGTGACTCTGGGTCATTATAGAGCAGAGAGGACACCGTGGCAACTGACTGGAACTGGACTTTGCATCTTGTCTGGATCGAAGACTGGAACTGCACCATGTCTGGTTTTGGTCCAGGTAGCAGATTTGTAATGAGATCATGCACCTTCTGCTCACATGTGTTTCAATATTTAGTCCAGTTTTCTCTATAGCGCCTATTCTACTATTGGTAGGACTGGTGTTTGGCATGCTTGAGTTATTAAGCTTGGGGGATGACATTTTTAAGTCCGTTTGAGAAATCCTAAAGTTTTTTTCTGGCTTTTGAGGTAACGTTATCAATGTGTTTGTTACATTTGAGGTCAATATTTTGCAGATGACAAAGATTCTAACATGTGACCATGGGAGTGAGTATTTATTTATTTTGGGATTTATGTTTCTTGTCATGTGAATTGCCTGACATTTTTGTGCGTGAAATACCATTTTCTATTTATTTTCCCAATCAATAAGCCGGTTCCAAGTCTTGTTGTAGAATGCTATTATTTGAATTTTGTTTCATTGATAGGTAAACGAAAGTATCATCAGCAAATAATAGAACCAGTGAAGTAATGTTATTTGGCAGATCGTTAATATCAAAGAGAAATAAATAGGGAGGGGGTCTAAACCTCAACCTTGTGGAACACATGAGGAGAAGAGAAATTATGTAGATGACATGACCGTAGTGGTGTGTTTGCTTATAATATTTATCTCGTTTTAAAAAAAATATTTCTGGGTGCTTCTTGATGTCCAAGGTTTGGTAACATGTTTCTTGCATAGATTTGTTGGGAGAAATTGTTAATGCCTGACTGTATTTGACCCCCAAAGATATGCGACATTTCTTCTGCTGATTTATCGTGAAATGCCTAATCAATTTCATCCTGTATTTTTGTCATATGTGCAATTTGCTTTATGATAGAATGGTATTTTTATCTTGGGTTTTGTTTTTTTGGCAGGATGAAGATTTATTTCAGTAAAACAACAGGCAAAACATAAAATGTAAAAGTAGACACAAACCTTCACAATTCTTAAATTAAGTAAAAATGGGTACCAATTTCTAAAGTTTTATAATATAATATAACCTTTAAATAAAGTTTGGTAACAAGTTAAATATTACTATATGGCAGGGAAAAGCTTTTGACCAATATTTCGAAATAAGAAAATAAGAAAGAGGTTTTTATATAATGCACACCAACGTAATCTATCAAATAGACTAGCTACACATAAAGCAGGGGAATTTTTTATTGTACAATTTGCACTTTATCAACCTTAAACAAAACCAGATTGAATATTCATGATGAACTTTATACATCCACAAAAGTAATATGGACACTTATGAATTGAAGTATACATGCACACATAATATACATCAGTATAATAATTATTGTCTATGCCTACATGTTTTAATGACATACATAATATGTATGCACATACATATTTACATACATATATAACATGATGTACACACACACATAATGTGAATATTTGTAAACAAATTTGTTTTGTTTTTGTCAAAATGTGCTCTTCCATGATAATTGTTTGTTTGATAGATAATTTTTAAATGCTTAAAGAAACCTGTTTAAATATTCATTTTCACTGATGGATGATATATTTAGCTAGTAAAATACAATTATTTAAAGCATACTGATTATCATTATAAATAACCATCAAAAAACATTTTTCTTAACTGTCAGTGTGTACCCTTGATCACTCGGTTAATTTATCATGATCCTGAATAAAGAAAGTATTCTAATAGCAGAGCCTTAACAATGAGGACCACTGTATCTGTGTCTTGGGGGCAAAGCCAGCCTGTAACTAAACTGGAAACTGAAAGTGGGGGTTTCCTGCATATACTGGAGGCCAGCGAGACCTGCCCCAGTTGTTCTCCAAAATAGGATACGTTGTATCAAGCAAGCACATGAAATGGGCCTGGTACAGTACATAGGCAAAGTGAATTTCTTCGTTGTTGCTTGTCTTGTAAATAAACCAGTCGTCCTATCATGCAGACATAGAAACCTTTAATACAATTGTTTCTGCAGTCAAACCAAACAAAACAACCACAACACATGTTTACATTAAAATTGTCCAGTGTGAATAGAAAAAAAGAAAATGGGGTCATTCAATGGCACTTAATTTATAATAGTAACAGCAGGGTTCATTGCAAGGGTTTAAGTCATGCCTGGAACGGACATATGAAGTATTTGTCAGAGGCATTCTATGATTTGGGCTTGTATATATCATATGTATATAAATTTGTCTTTAATATTTGTTACTTTTAAATGCGACAACATGACCAAAGCACGAGACAACCAACACAATTAACTATTTCCTGTGGCCTTCTTGTATGCCTCAAACTGTAACAGGGAACAAGGGGTCCTGCTGGCCAACTAGTACATATATCATGTGGTGAATGTCACAAAGGATCTATTTCTCTGCAGTGCATGTAAATCTGCATTCAATCTGTATGAGACTTACAGGGCCTCAGACAGAGGACACATTGTAATCATTTGCTTGTGTGTATAGCATGGGTTAATAGTTATACAAAGTTGTAACCGAATACTAATGAAACTCTATTCACGACCAGTTACTCGAATACTTGTGACAGCCCTAATGAAGGGACAGATATTTGATGTCACATTATCAAATATGTTATTAATATATAACAAACCATCAAAGGGCCTTATGGAGTGCCTTGCGGAACACCAGATCTCCACCCAATACCACTTTCTGTGTTCTAGATGTCAACCAGCTACTGATCCAGCAATGGATGTCGCCACTTATCCCATAGAAGCAGAGCTTTTTCAGAGATCTTTGCTGAGACATGGTGTAGAAGGTCTTGGAAAAGTCCAGTATAAATAGGTCAATTGCTTTTCTATGATCAAGGGTTCTGGAGAACCCCTCCATTGTGATCAGTAGTTGGGTGTCAGGTGATCACTTTTGCTCTAGGTGGCTTATCACAGGATACTGAGATATACATCAGTGACACAGGACGGTAGTTTACAACCTGGCTATAGGGTTTTCCTTTCTTGCAGATTCCCATAATATTATATTTTAGCCAATCAGATGGGAATTATATCTCCTACAGCGATTGTGTATAAATATAGTGTAACAAGGTTCTATCTGTATTGCTGCTTCCTTCAGTATTCTGGCCTTCTTTGGATTCAGGTTCTAAACCAATTTTGATATCCCAGCTGTATCAAATGTAACCTCATTGAAGTTCGGTATGCTGCATGGTCCTGTGTTAGGACTTTTTGTTAGGTCTTCTTCAGTAAACGCAGATTTGTACGGTTGATTTAGCATATCTGCTTCCCCTTTTGCTGCGGTCACCTCAACCCATCTTTGTTTTTTAGTGGGGGTACGCTATATATGTCTCTCCCGAAGGACTTAACATAGGTCCAAAATCGCTTTCCCATTGAGGCATTCTGGGGGTCAATGGATGGAATGGCTGGAAAATTACTAGAGGTTGAAGATGTAGTCGTGAGGGGCATTTACAAGTGTATTCTTGATTAATTTCCTAGTTGCCCTGAATTTACAGCAGTCTTCTTACTTGTGAGACGTTCTAGCCTTGTTGTACTCCGTCTGTTTTCCATGACACATTCGTCTGATCTCTCTTGTGAGCCATGGCATGTCCCATCTAATGCTTGTGTACTTGCAATGGATCTGTTTATTAATGGTTGACACAAGCACTGCAAATAGCTAAGTGCATGATGTCTCTTTGAGAAAACCCAAAATATCACAAAATTCTTCAATTATGTATATCGATATCGGGAGGCTATCATTGATGGGTAGACTGCTTCTAGGAGTTCAAAGGGATTATTATGCCCTAACCAGGTGCATGTACTCGCTCATTCAGGCTGGTGTAATGTTCAACCTGGTCGACCAATGGTGTGGGGTGGGGGTAGGGGGGGTATCGATAGTGTTGGAGCCAGCTGCAGGT
Source organism: Axiothella rubrocincta (assembly GCA_032356625.1). NCBI lineage: Eukaryota > Metazoa > Annelida > Polychaeta > Maldanidae > Axiothella > Axiothella rubrocincta. Next base: position 9,485 of record JAULKN010000105.1, read on the forward strand.
GGTAGTGCTACCAAGTCGAGTATGAGTGATACAGGTAGCTTCGTGAGAGCAGGGATCTCCTGAGGTGGTTTCCTAGGCAGTGAATGTTGGGCTTGGAGTTGCATAGCAGGTGAGGGTGGTGTCAGTGCAGGCTGAGCCAGATGTTCCTGTGTGGATGGAGCATCACTACCAGTTGCAACAGGTGACAAGCTATGGTAACCATGGGAGATGGTGTTGCATGTGTCTTGGTAGGTGTGGTAGTGCTAGCTGGCTATCTGAGTGATGGTATTTTGTTAGAGCCAGGTGAAGGCAGGCTGGGTTGGTTGGTATATAGCTTCAAGTCATCATCAATCATTACCTGTAAACAGACAGGTGTACATGAGGAGAAACTTGCTGTTGTGGAGAGTTACCATCTGCACATAGTACTGGTCGAGTTGACGCACCTCGATGACATGACCAGTTTTGTGCCATATCCATGTTAGCCATTCCACACCTTGAAGACAGACTTCTTTTACCATGGGGAACAGACCGGGCTTGGTGGAATAGAGATTGAGCATGGTTGGTCTGTCTGGTGCATGAGCGTTCAGAGGTTAGGCAATCGATAATTGCGAGTCCAGAATTGGAAAGTTGTTGTGCGATATCAAAGCTACTTTCAATATTAACATGTTCTGGTTCACCTTCTACCACATCGGCACCCTCATCCCTGCTTCATTGGACACTAATAGAGGGAAAGTTTCCTGTGATTATACATGTGCAATGTATGCCTCTGTTGATGAACATCTTGTCAGAACTGTCAGTGATGTAGACAATTGGATGGATTTCAACCATGTTTCCATAAAGATCTTTGTTAGAGAAGCACATGATGATAGCACCAAGGGTGGTGATGCCATTGTTGTTTTGTGCACGCATATCCATGGTCACCAGGATCAGGTCATGTATTTTGAGGCTGAGATGTAGAAGATATTGATGCCAGCAAGACAGCTTTGGCATCTATGTCAGCCATAGTGGGTAGAACAGCAGCCTTGGGAATGGAAGCAATAGCTTAGCCAAAGCCTAGGCGCTACTCATAGTCATCATACATAATCTTCGTGGTGGTTGATGAATGGCTGCGGTAGAGAGTCCTGTCTTGTCCAGGTGACCTTCAGTTGAGGTGGTGGTCATGGCGGGTGACCCTTTTATCAGGGTGCTTGCAATCTCACAAAGCTTGCTTAATATGGCACCGTCGCCTTTATCTGGTGGCTGGGTAGGTATTTGTATTCTTGGTCTCCTCTTATCTTTGCCATGGCACACACCTTCAACGTGGTTTTGCTTGGCGTATTGTCTACATAAGCTGGACATTCCCTTTTGAAGTCATTACGAGCTGCACTGTACTTGTGCAGCATTTTACTCCCTTTACTGCTTTGTTTAAACCATAAGATGCATATGTCTTAAAACGTTTAATCACCTCATATTCCAGTATCATGCGCAATTTTGTGGTGAGTTCTGCTGTCTCTAATTCAGGGCACTGGATAATTGGTACAGCTACAAATTGTTCAGGACTGCATTCTTGATTGAAGTGAAATGCCACTGAAGTTGGCTTATTATGAACCAGGGCATGTCTATGGAGCATAAAACGTTGGTCCATTCTACGACCAGTGTCACCTATGTATTGAATCTTGCAACAATCACAATGAATGAGATAAATGATATTCTTAGATTTACAATCTAACCTATC
>JAULKN010000106.1:0-11174 GCA_032356625.1 Axiothella rubrocincta
GTATGTATGTATGTATGTATGTATGTATGTATGTATGTATGTATGTATGTATGTATGTATGTATGTATGTATGTATGAATGTGTGTATGTATGTGTGTGTATGTACGTGTGAGAGAGAGAGAGAGAGAGAGAGAGAGAGAGAGAGATGGTGAGAGCATCTATGTTTGCCTGCTCCCAGCACCATAGAAAGACTTTGTCAATGGAAACAGTCGTTTGCAGGATCTGCCTAGATTACCAGAGCCACGGGTCAAAGGCCGTCTTTTCTTCAGACGCACAGCAAACCCAAAAGGGAGACTGGCTGGCCTCGTTAACTGCACACCAATAAAAACTAAAATGGGCCCCCTTACAATGCCTTATTTCTCCGCATGCCATCCATTAGTGTATGTCTTCTGGCTTGTCTATCTCCCATAAGTACATGCTGTAAATCTCTCTCTACATTTTCTCAAAAACTCTCTCCCTAAGACCCCCAATTTGGTAGGCCCCATGGCACTCCCCCACCCAAGATGACAGTTTGATGCACAAGTTTGTTTAACTAAATGTTGGGTATCTGTAGCCATAATATTATACGGCCTTTATAGGCACGGATCCTGTCAAAGTTATGGCGAGTTTCAATGAAAATAGAGGAAAATAAGCCATTTTATGGGTGATGACAGGCCCCAGATAGTTTTCATAAAATTGTTAATTTTCCTCTATTTTCATTGAAAGTGTTCATAACTTCTGCAGGATCCGTGTGCTTATAGGGGTCAAGTTGCTGACGTTGGTCACAGTTCTTCATCAAAAATGCATTTCTATATAAACTTTAAGATGCCAGTATGTTGTAAACGTCGTTTTAAGGATACTTTTAAAAGGTGGTTATTCTTAATAACTATTGGGAAGAATGTAATAGCAACGTAGTACATCGTTCTGCATTTGACATGACATAAAACACTTCTTCTATGATGAGTTCTTTGTGTGTAAAAGGAGATCCACATAACCTTCCATCGCATTTTTCCATATCTTCTGGAAACTTCTGAGTCGCAAATCTTATCGCCTCTTTCATTCTAAATTCTGCCTTTTTCATTCAGATTTCTTTCCAGTTGCAATATAATTCTCACATATATATTCTGTTTTGAGGCAATTTTGTATCATATAGAAGTGATTTCAACGACCTCAAGACGTCGTCCCATATCTCCTCTCATGGGAATGACAGGCTGTCCATCTATGGGTGTTTAAAACTACTAAAAGACATGCAAGTCTTCAAGGTTAACATATATCTATGTCACCCTTGGACTACTAAGAAATATTCAGCAGGCTTCATGGTTAGCAAACAACTTAAAATCTTAAACTGACATAAATATGCATGATTCTTTGTGGTTAACAGACAACTGTGCTATTTTAGGACTGCCAAGAATTTTTCAGTAATGCATGTATGACCTCAATGATTGTCAATCTACAAAACCGACTTGTATCTGAAGGCCCCTGTGAAAGTGTAGCACACATACACCACAGCCTGGGACCATGTACTAGCATTACCATCAAATCCCAAAGTCACTCCTGACTTGATCAGTTGAGAATGATCAGCATTAGCTTGCACTGAAATAATCAGGCGTGGTTGAGAACAGGCCAGATGACAGGATTGGATGGGTAGATGAAACTCCAGCTCCCATTCTACAGAAACGACAGTGTCCGTCTTCTGTGCCTGGAAGTTAGGCAAGGGTGACACATACGTTGTAGGTTGGCCATAAAAAACAGGTCCACCATTAAAAAATACTTCCAGAACCTCGGGCATCATGTTCCACTCTGTCTTGATGACGTGTCTGCTCCTGGATAATTGAGCTGCAATCACTTTTGAATCGTCCCAGGAGATGCCATGGACCTTACTTGATTGGCCCATATCATTGGGTCGTATGTGATCATATTGAGAGATCTCAGTTGGCTTTAAGATGAAACTGTAGCAATTGCAAGAAGGGCTGGAGTACCATCTGCTGGGGATGAATCATGACTCCAGTCATCAAATTGTATTCTACACCCACAATACTGAATATCACCTCACAGTTTGGCCAACTAATATGATGGTCCTGGTAAAGACACATGGCACTGACGTTAACCCAAAAGAAGTGAATTTGTATGCTACCAGGTTGATGAGGAAGTAACGGTACTTTCTTGAACCTGACGCAATGGGAACGTAAAATAAAACCTTTTATATTCAGGATTCCAGCCCCCACCCCTACCTCCAAATCTGCCGATGATTCTCCAGGCCAGACATTTTCATTTGAGAGGATACTGCTGACTGCCAGGACTGCACAGATTGGACCTGCCATCCCCGGGTGAGGACATCCTTCCAGAGAAGGATGGCAGGTATTAATCTCTTTGCCAAATGGGGGAAGGAAAACTGAGGGTTTTCCAGAAGTGATGGCTTCATAGCCACAGATAGATTGACCTCTCACTACAGGGCTCACTCAACATGAACCTCCACATTTCTCTTGACCACATGCTGCATCAGCCACCAATACAAAATTACAATCCTTTAGGTACTCATGATTGGTTTTTATTAGCTGAATACTTACCTTTTGCCTAAATCCTTCGGATAGGATTATGTACCCAAATTATAACTCCGGTGAAACTCAAATGAACTCTAATATGCCTCAGACCTCTATGTAACAAATCACGCATGATTTAAGGTTGATCAGTGGCTGTTGTCAGTGAGATGGGTCGAAAACAAAGCCAGCGGGAAAGGCTGAGAGGGTACAATCTTGGATACCTAAAGGATTGTATATTTATGGCGCTATTGATACTTATCTCTGGAACCTTTGCCTTACTTCATCACATGGTTGGTGGTGGGTGTTTTCTGAGGCAAATGTCAGAGGCATGTGGAGGTGTAGAGTTCAATTAAGGTAATTGCTGAAGATCTCCTGATATGAAGAAATGTTGAAGATTAGCATAGTATGCATAATGCCCAAGTTTGGCTACTTGGCATTATCAAATATAAGGAGAATTGTGAACCATTCTCTCTGTGGAAGAGCTTTGAGTTTGTATACTCAGAAGCTAGGAGTGACCCAAAAGAAGGAGATGGAGTCAGCGTAGATCTCCACACCCTACCTGAATCTCTTTTAGCATAAAAGTAAGGAATATAATTAAGAGTGAATCCTAGCAGTTGGTACAGACAGACCTAGGTACCCTGCACACTGCTGTGTTATGGTCTCAGTCTGCCATTCATCAAGGCTGTGTCCAGAATATCCAGGTGACTCCACCGATGTGCCAGCTTGATCTCAAAGTATATGGTGCTTACCATGAACCAAAACGTCCGCTCATACTGCAGTCATCAGGACGTTCAATCAACTATAGTGAGGTGATCTGTAACAGACTTGTACTGTGTTAAAGATGTGTTGTGCCAATTCTCATAATTTCCCGAACTAAAGACCTTGCTTGGAAATTTTATAGCTAAATATTTGCTGCTCCCTATAACAAATGTGAACATATGTATACAGTGGCTGAACTGAATATCCACTTACTAAGCTACTGCTCATCTTAAAATTATAGTATAACTGGCGATAATGGTAAAAACTGTGACTTGTCAGCATGGTGATGGTGCACCTTATCTTAGTGCCCTTCTCAATTATATCTCTAGACACCCACTCTGCGCACTTTGCTCTTGGCCCACTACAGTTTGGGAGGTTACAAGGGGCCCCAAACTAAGGATTCTGTCCGCTTTGTCCGCCTCATAGGCTGCTGCTAATAGTCTGGCGAATCCACCCTGAGACTGCCTGGGCCTTGACATCTCACAGGTGCCCTGTCTTATAAGTGAAAAGGAGCTTGCAGGGCTTGGATTTTCCCCTTCTTTGATTGGCTTTCCAGTCCAGGTAAAACCTGAGTACTCTGACCGGACAGAGCAGCCCATCTCGGTACTGGTGTCCCATGGTGCTTGACACTGGCCTATTATATAAGGCCATAGAGCCAGGAGAGAGTATGAGAGTGACACTATTCTGATTGTTTGACTGAGTCAATGAGTGTGTGTACCTCACCTCTTCGCTTGTCTGTGGCTAGAGTGAGCAAAATTAAGTCAAGTGTTTTTGGGACGCCTTTGCCAAGGGCTCATATGGCGTTTTCAGTATAGAGAGTACAACACCAGACTTAAGTCCCATTGAGAGATGGGGTTCTTAGAGCGTGGCCTACCTAGGAAAAAGGAGGCCATTAGTTGTGTGATGACAGGATCTTGCTGAGGGTCATCGTCCGTGGTTTGTCTGATTGTGGAACAATGGCTGATCTGTAGACCTGGGCTGTGTTCAGCTAGCAAAACATTGCCAAACGTCTGCATACAGTTCGAAGTAAACAATTGGGAATGTTTTGCTTGCTGACCCTGTACTGTTATTGTGGACAGATTTTGTCTGTGTGTAGGAAAATTAGGAATTAGGAAATCTGCTAGTTTCTGCCCAGGGGCAGGAAAGGGATCGACTACCTTTTAATGCACCAATTTGAGTTTCTATCTGGTGCCATAGAGTGCTGCAGCACCACTTCTTCTGAATAGTCTCTGTTGATGGTAGAGGTCCTGATATCAGCCAGGCGTGGAGCTGGAGGGTCTATGACATAATGTAGAACACGCTGGACCTTGGCTGCAATAGGAGCCGGCTGAGCAATGAGCTTCCTCAGGCTGTCTATGAGCAGGCTGAGGTCTTGGAACCACTCCTGTGTTGGCCACAGTGGTGCTATGGGGATGAGTTTGCAATGACTCATCAGAACCTTGTTGGTGACAGATCTGATCAGTGGTGTTGGTGGGTAGGCATGTCCCCAAATATTCTACTGGAAAGACAGGGCATTCATCTTCCAGGCTGCCGGATCCGGGAGATGAGATACACAAGTCGGCAGTTTGGCACTCTCAGCTATGGTGAATAGGTCTACCATAGACTACTTGTGGTACTAGATTTATATCACCAGACCCTTGCATGACAACCAATTGACAATAACGTACAGTTTGCCCAGAAGATGTTGAGAGACTAAAGCTATGGACATTGCGTCCTCCCACTCTAGTAGGTCTATGGTTAACTAGTATAGCGTTCCTGACATGCCGCCCCCTGATTTTGTATTTGTTCTACTACTCTTGTATTTTGCATCATCAACTAGATTGTCAGGTTTGTGGTGTGCTCCTCGAATGTTTGCAGTGCTAGCCATACTGCCAGGAGCTCCAGGTGATTTATGTGCTGTTGTTATTGTTCTTTGGTCTACTGACCTGACGCTGTTAGCTCATTGAGGTGTACTCCCCACCCTATGATGTCGACATCCGTGTGGATGGTTGCTGAGGGATGGGCGTCAAAATGCATGTTTGAGTCTTCTTAGAGAGGACCACCACTGTATTTCTGGTATAATACTTTTCAGAACCAGAACTAAGCACAATGGTTTCTATGAGGCTTGTTCACAATTTTCTTTTAGGTGTAGTGATACTGAAAAGGTCGCATATGTATGCAGCCTCATGCAAACAATTTCTCGAGAGACACAATGTGGCCTAGCATAGACTGCCATTCCCGAGCTGAGATTGCCATCTCTGTCGAGAAATTCCTCAAGACTTCCAGAAAAGCCTGCATGCAAGGAGGTTCTGGTGCCACGATGCCCGTTTGCAGGTTGTATAGCATGCCCATGAAGACAAACTCCTGCACCGGCTCTGGTTCCAACATCTCACAGTTCAGCACAAACCCCATGACTTCTGTGAGCCTGCTGAGCCACTGTGTCTGAGCACTCAGCAGTGTTGAGTTCATGTAGTTGGAGACCCGTTCATAAAAAAAATGGTGTAACCAGACAGAGTGAGTTCTGGCTATCGTGGTGTTGACTTTGACAACCCTGGTGAAGATGTAAGGTGCTGTTGCCGATCCAAATGTGAGTGGCTTGAACTTGAAACAAAAATACTTCTGGGACCCCTGTGCTATTGGTATATGGAAGAAGGCATCCTCGAAGTCCAAGAAGGATGCGGCCCATTTCCCTTGTGAAAGGGCACTGGAAAATGTGTCAGCAGTTTCCATCTTGAATATTGGGGCCAGATTTGACTTGTTCAACTTGGACAATTCCAGGATTGGTCTTTATTTCCATTGGGACGGAGGAACAGGAGGGTGTAGTAGCCTCATGTACGCAGCTGCTGGTACCACTGCACAAATCTTTACCAATTTGTTCATCTCCAGATAGAGGGTCTCTCTTTTCTCTGAACTTAGGGGGTAATAGTCTTGAGCCCTCTGGTTTGTGGCCAGAGGAGGCTGATTGTCGATGAAGGGGATGTGGTACTCTCTAGATCAGACATCATTGGAGAAATTGGTGAATCTATACATAAATGCTGGAAGCTCTCTGGCTCTTGTACGGATAGCTTCTGGTGTGGTTTCACCTGGGTCAGTGTTGCTGAGTTGTACGAGACCTTGTTCCCTTTATAGCCCCCCCCCCCCCTGCATTGTGCCTTAAACGAAGAAGCTAATTTGGTGGTTTCTAGTTTATACTCCGGTCTCTGACTGGTTGGACTAGATATATATTTTGGCTTCTTGGACCAGCTGATCATGGAGTTCCATGGGGGCCCTGTTAAAAGGGCATGGTGTTTCTTGGTGGTTGAGTATGGTGGTCTCCACTTCTGTTTTTCCGACATAGCCTGCATTGCCTGCCATAGTCATCCTGCTTGGTTGGCCAGGTCTTGGCAGTGACTGAGGGGTGGTATCTGCCGAGGAACTATCAAACAGAGTGCAAGTTGACCCAGGATAGTCTTGTCCAGTCCTTTAGCACAAATATCATCCTCTCTTGCTCACCGAGATCCAACCTGTTCACCAAGTGGGAGGACACTGTGTTTTGTCTTGCTTATATAGGTGTCCAGTTGGCCTGTGATGACCCCAGTGGTGTATGAAACCGCTCGGTCCACTGACTGGATCATGTCACTGGCTTGTCCAAGGTGTTCCGCTACTTTAAGTGTTTAAGTGCCTGCATGGCCAAGCACCCAATTACCTTGCTGAACTGCTTATGTACTATGCTCCCAAATGCGAGCTGCTTACCAGAGGACATAATGTACTCATTGTTTCTCGCACAAGACTTAAAACCTATGGAGACAGAGCCTTTTCCATCACTGGGCCTAAGCTCTGGAACTTGCTTCCTGACAGAATAAGAGTTTCAAAGCCGAACTCAAACGTTATCTTTTCACAAAGGTTTGAAACTTACTGCATCTTCATCCAGCACCGAACAGTGCTCCACTGGATATATGGTGCTCTATAAATTTATCTATCTAACTATCTATCTATCCATCTACTTGTGGCGGTGCTCTCTTACAGTCTGCTAAAGCATTCTGGATGATGGCCAGGGATGTTCGAAGAACCAGGCAGCTGGTGCCTGCTAGCTGGTGCCTGCTATAGCTGGTGCCTGCTAGGGATGAGCCCTTTCTCCCTGCTGCACCTGTTCTGAGTTTAAGGAGCTATTGGGTATGTGCTTCTTTCACCCTGGCAATAACTCTGCTATTAGATCTTTAGTTGACTTCTAAGGTGTCTGACTGGCTGATGGCTATATGGTTCAGGGCTATGAAGACTCTGTGCCCAAGATACAGGCTCTTTGCCTCCATCTGCAATGGATTCCCGAAGGTTGTGGTGATTTTCTTCCCTTGCTCATTTAGCTGATGGTATCTTGTCCGCTGGGGCTGTGACTGGTGTTCTGTGCAGGTACACATTGCCTCCCTGGTGTGATGGAGATGCTCCCTTAGAATCATAATGGTCGCTGCTGGGCATGATTGGGAGGATTGTGATCTTTGTCTCTTTCTAGACAGGCGACTGGCAGCTTCGTCTTGATCTGGAGCATGACCTGGACCCAGATCCCCCACCCCATCCTGGTCTTCTTCTTGAGGAGAAGTGTTATCTCATCTATGAATATGATGTAGGGGTGGAGTGCACCTCTCTGTACGTTCCATGGGCCTACTTCAACATACAGATGATGGTGGGGGGGGGGCAGTTTTACCTGCCCAGGGCTCTGGTCAGACCAAATCCTTAGACTACGTATTCATGACCACAGCAAAGGCAAGGGACCTGGTGGAGGGACAGCCTAGCCTGTCCAGGCACTTTGGTCACCCCACCCCTCACCATCAGCAGGTTTCCCTACAGATTTCCCAGACACAGGAGACTATGAGACCGCTTACCAGACATCATATCCCTGGACTGCAATTTTGACCCCTTACAATCACAGGCCAACGGGAGCATCAGAGCACCCCCAGAAGGCCCACGCAGCACCCAGGGCCGCAGCAGGGAGGGGGGGGGGCACAGATCATAGAAGAGATTACAAGGTACTCATAAGCCAGTGTGATTACAATGCAGGCCAGCGCCAGTGTTGCGGGGCCACAGGAATCTGACCATGCCTTACCAGATACAGCAGGCAACAGGGCGGCCATCCCCATGGCCATACGGAGAGCGTGGGGACTCAGCCTGGAGACTCGACATAGCAGGGGGGCCTGTGAAGCACCCACAGACCCCAATGGAGGCCTCGCACACACACACCCAATACTACTCACAACCAAGGGGGCCCCAGCACAGGCCATGTGCAGGCCCAAGACAAAACAAGAAGGGCAACAACACAGTCCCTCACACCAGACTGCTGATTTAAGACCAGTTTCATCAGCCATGAGTACAAGATACTGCTAATTGAAGGCCAGTTTCATCAGCCATGAGTACAAGATACTGCTAATTGAAGGCCAGTTTCATCAGCCATGAGAACAAGACACTGCTGATTTAAGACCAGTTTCATCAGCCATGAGTACAAGACACTGCTAATTGAAGGCCAGTTTCATCAGCCATGAGCACAAGGCACTGTTAATTGAAGGCCAGTTTCATCAGCCATGAGTACAAGACACTGCTAATTGAAGGCAAGTTTCATCAGCCATGAGAACAAGACACTGCTGGTTTAAGACCAGTTTCATCAGCCATGAGTACAAGACACTGCTAATTAAAGGCCAGTTTCATCAGCCATGAGAACAAGACACTGCTGATTTAAGACCAGTTTCATCAGCCATGAGTACAAGATACTGCTACTTGAAGGCCAGTTTCATCAGCCATGAGTACAAGACTGCTGATTTAAGACCAGTTTCATCAGCCATGAGTACAAGATACTGCTAATTGAAGGCCAGTTCATCAGCCATGAGTACAAGATACTGCTAATTGAAGGCCAGTTTCATCAGCCATGAGCACAAGACACTTAGCACTATGGATAAATGGTCAAAATCAATTTACTTATAAATTACAAGAATTTTGAGTACATGCAAGAATAAAAAAATGTAGCAAACCTTGAAACAACTTAAATGAGCACACACACACAAAAACATTATGTTCTGTTAAATAGTTTATTGCTAAAGGACAATGTATAATAAACATACATATAACATATATCAATAAATAAAAGTATGGTCCTAATAAACATCAAGTACTAGTGACAAGATTAAAACCTAAATCCCTGCATACATATGTATTGTACATCTACCGGGCCTACATATGCCACCGCAATACACATAACAAAACCTGAGATACAAACCTACACAAATAAATAACATTGCATTTGTCATGTGCTTGTAATGTTAAAGGCAAATCTATTAATACTGATTTGCATATGCCGAACCATGATTTCTGATGCTTTTTAAAAAAAAAGAGTATAGCATGTTGTACATGTTGTAACCACAGATACATGATTGCAACACCTATGGTCTGACCAGCTGATTTGTGAAAAGGACTTTTTTGGCTGTAATTTTTGTGATATTTAATTTTTATGCACAAAACTTGGCACAATTAATTGTATAACCTTCTTGTATTATCCAGAAAAATTTGGATTATTTTGATTAAGTATTTTATATAGTTGCCTATACCACCCCATGTTAATTTATGTCCTCTCTGGCTGAGTTTTAACATGGTAGAGATAGGCCATTTTATGCTATATTTTAACATGGGGTGGTATAGACAAGTATATCAAATACTTAACCAAAGTAAACCAAATTTTTCTGAGTTATACAAGTAGGTTTGAAAATTATTTATGCCAAGTTTTGTGCAAAAAAAATAAATATTGCGGAAGTTACAGACTAAAACGTCCTTTTCGCAATTGAGCTGGTTAGACTGTAGTAAGACTGTAAAATATTTTAATTTCACTGCCGTTAAATTTTGCTAATTTAAAAATATGGGCATATTCAATGCTGTTTAAGTTTGCTAATTGCTGGCCGAGCCATGTGTATTTAGTATAAAATTTAAATGTTTGCTGCCATTAAATTTCGCTAATTTTGGTGGATAGCAAAATTAGCAAAATAAACAGCTGGCGAAATTTGGTTTTACAGTATAACATAATCACACAGCAGACGTGTGTGCCGCTTACAGCACATGCTTATAACATAGTCACATACCGGACGTGTACGCATTACTGTGGTACTTCCTCTGTGATATATGCCTTGGGATTTAGACATGTATCTACAGAAGGAAATACACTCGTGGACAGCACTTACGGATCAATGTTCGTGCAGATCCATTAGCATTTATAAGGGTGCGGTCTAATGGATTCTTGAAACCATAGACATATACATCAATTTGTGTGCCACTTATCCACGCCCATGCTCCGCTATGATAGGAATTGATTCGGATTTCCGTAGTATAAAGCTTACACTTATTTGGGGTCTTCAGACAGTTCATGGCGTGGAGTGAATATTTGTACAACTATGAACTGAAGTAAGGATTGGGTGTCGGCGCTAGCACGGATTCCTTCAGTCGGCTTGTGGTAAGATAATTATTCCTATGCAACATGCTACTCCACAACAGTCACTTCACTATATGCTTTGTCATTGCTTCCTAGTGTTCAATAGACATACACATACGTATAATATGTATATTTGTAAATATAAATAACTGTGTGTCGTATTATACAGGTACAAGAAGTGTATACACGTCACACACATGACGTGGTACTGCCTCTTTAGGTTGTATACGTGTAAACCCCAAGGGACAAACGACCACGGCAATAATGAGCTGATTTACTGGTCATAACTATAATTATATCAAAGTCAACTGCCCTCTGGTCATCCGGCGCTATGGGTTTTTAGAGTATAATGGTAAGTACCATCATACCATGCAGTGTTCAGGCCTGACAGATATCCATAAACGTAAGGTAATTGGTGGGATTTTCTAGCCAGTAACGGATTGGACATGTTTCGGGACATTTCACAAATGCTAATATAT
>JAULKN010000107.1:0-11156 GCA_032356625.1 Axiothella rubrocincta
TTTTTTTAAACTGCAAAGCGCAACAGCTGTTCTTTCGTGGATGCATTTCACGTTTTCTGTATATCCAAAAGACGCTGCTTCTATGTGTATGTCTGTCACTTAGTTAAATTGAAGAAGAATATTGTGCGTTTTGACCTTTGTTTTATGATGAATAAGTGTGACAAATAGTACAACTTGTACATCTTGACAGATGTGGGACACAATACTATGGATCTGTACGATGCCTCAAGATGTAATCCTACCCAAAAGTCCAAGATATCACTAAAATGAAAGCTATTACTGGCAGAAATTATTTATATATTAAAGACCTATGTGATCGGACCTTCTATTTCAAAGTCAAATGTACTTAATAGTTTCTCTCATACACACATGAAGTATATACTGATGTAAATCGTAAGTATCGGAAGTTACAGTGCTCCACGCAGACAGAACCCATAGTAAAATCGCATAAAGCACAGTTTGTGCGCAACGCCGTGATCGAGCTTTATATTATTTCAACCGCCTAGGGCCCAATCCTAACAGCATTTGACGTCAGTTATCCGACAACCATTACGTATACGTATAATTGCCAGGAAACGGTCAAAACTTCATACGCAATTCCATTGAGCTCACATAGTACTTCATTATAGTTGCCCAGCAACTGACATAGGCTATTTGAATTTCTGCTATGGATACAAATAATAATATATATCCAACATAATTATATATATCTACAAGAATTATATTACTTTCAACGTCTTGCAAGTGAATACATAGCTGGAGTTTCGTGCAAATATTGATTAACCTATTTTATTTGTGGGTAGCTATCGATGTCTCTTGCTCAGGCCACATATGTTGTGACCTGGACTGGCGGCATATGTACCAAGTCGTCTAGACCAAGTGCACGTATGTTTATATACAATACCGGTAGAAATAGTCTTTACACATATAATGGAGTATGAAACAGCAACATGAGTAACTTAAAATAACCGGCAGCAAGTTGGCGTAACCAATAGCATGGCTTTTACCACAAAGTTTTTTTGCGTCATGTCTTATTTTGGTGTTCATAACTTAAAGTTCTCCTCAAGGATTTTCCTACTGAGCATCGTCGTATTAGTGGCAATTGGTATATATCTAACATATAATATCCGATATTCCATTTTGGTGCATCACAGTGTTGGAACATGCTATGTCTATGTGAAATTAGATTAATAACATGTTTTGTAATATTATTTGCTCTTGACATCTCAGTTGAGCGTCATTTTAAAATGTGTGGTGCAAATTTAGTATTAAGTGAGCTGAAAGAGAGGACATTAAGTTGCCTTTGGGCACGAAATAAGGGTATAAATTATACCGCACCCACATCGCACGTCCAGACCAGATACAGTTGATTTCATTTTGTTTCGTCAGATCATGTTGCCACTGAACAAACTTGGAATGCATGACGCTTTTAACCGCATCAAGATTACCAGATGCCACCGACTGGGCCATACTAGAGCAGACAACAGCCGCCCAAGATCAGTCATAATCCGTTTCCTTTTCTATCCAGATCGGCAACTGGTGTGGGAACGAAGACAAAAATTAAAAGGAACCAATGTTTTCATCAAAGAGGATTTCCCACGAGAGATCGAAAAGGAGCGCAGAGACCTCATACCCATCCTAAATGCAGCTCGTGACCAGGGTAAGAAGGCTACACTAGTGGGGAACCGGCTAATCGTGGATAGCCAGAGTTACACTCGGGATACTTTAAGTAGATTGCCCCACTGCCTATCCCCCAGGCAGGTTTCTGAAAAAGTCATAGGAGACTACCACTTCTTTCAGGGCAAGCTGTCGCCTTTCAGTAACTTTTACCCAACAAATATTGTGATAAATGATAAAGAATATAACTGCACAGAGCAATATTACTGCAGCTGCCTAGCGGACTATGCCAAGGATGAGCTAGCTGTCACAAACATCATGAAGGCAAACGACCCAGCAGAGCAGAAGGCCATTGCAAGTAAGGTAAAGGTGGACCGTAAGGCCTGGACAATGGACTGTGCCAGAGGAGTCATGAAGGACGCCCTAATTGCCAAATTTAGCCAGCATCCAGTCCTCGCTAAAGCCCTTAAGGACACGGAATCTCGCATGCTTGTTGAATGCAGCAAATATGATGTAACCTGGGCCATAGGGCTGAGCCTGGCTGACAGCCGCATCAGGGACATCCCAGAGTGGAGAGGCCAAAACTGGCTGGGTGAATGCCTGGTACAAGTCAGAGACATAGTTTAATCCCATATTTATACCTCATTTGCAAAGGATAAACAATGTATGAGAATTCTGTCTTTTATGTTACCTTTTATATTATAAAGTGAAACATCATACATTATATGGTACATAATATAGATGAATATTATCATGCATTTTGTCATTAATATGTTTGCTTTTCTTATCTTTGCCTTGAGTTTTGTGATATTGTATATTGCTGTTTGTGATACATAATGGCATATGTATTATGACACATGTTGTGTTATAGTGCTGGTTGTTTGTATAGTGTTATGACAAAGTGAAAACTAACTTATTGTTGTGTTAAATGTGTTTCTCATTACTGATGTTGTACCAAATACTGGAAGTCAAATTATTTAACTATTAATCATATATTTTTCTTCTTCTATTTTTCACCATCATGTTCCTTTGATGAAAATGGAAACAAAGGTATCAATAATATTTTTGCAATATCAACAACAATCTTTTCTTAATCAAAGATATATATTACATACATAAGAAATGCATAAAATTTTGACATGTTTAAACAATGAAAGACCATATAGTTTTTACATGCTACATTTACTTTATAACAACAGGTAATATGCAATATATGATATTTAATATGGCTGAATATTACTATTATTATACCATTTACTTTGTCGCAGCAGCTAATATACAATATATTATATTTAATATGACTGAATATTATTATTATAACATTTATTTTGTCATGGCAGGTAATATACACTATTTTTGTGAGAGTAATATATATATTTATGTAAATATATTTGTGATACAATTCACAGCATGTAATATACAAAATATAAATTTAATATGACTGAATATTATTATTATACCATTTATCTTTGCCATGGCAGGTAATATACACTATTTTTGTGATAGTAATATATATTTGTGTAAATATATTTTGTGACAAAAATCACAGCAGGTAATATATAATATAAGATATTAAATAAGGCTGAATACTATCATGCAGTTGGTCATTAATATATGTTTTGCTTTCTTATGTTTTTTTCCTTAAGTTGTGACATGGCACTATAATGATTTGATACATATTTTATGTTTGTATACTGTTAAGACAAAGTGAAATAACTTAATCTCTTATATTATCATAACTGATAAAATTTATGATTTGTAATAATGTCTTACAAATTTAAATCCTTCATTTTTACCCAACATCATTTAATATCAAAAAGTCTCCTCAAATTAATCAAAGATACATAAGATACACAAAGAAAATGTATCTCTATTAGGCTGTTTTTATAAACCTCTTGCAAATTGTGCCATATATTGACATTTACAGTGCAATAACAGGCAATATGCATTACACATTATAGGATATATAATACATGTATTAATAGTATCTTGCGACTTTGTCAATAGATACTATTGTTTGTTTTTTTTAATTTTATTTTCTTATGTTTATTGTATGTAACTGTGTTTTGTATAATGTATGTCTCAATGAATATATATGGCTATAATACAGTGCAACCAAACCTATTTTTTCACAATTGATGTTGGAAAAATGCATGTATATGTTTACAAAACTGATGTTTGGAATAATGCATGTATATATCTCTGTATATATGAAAGACAAAAATGATCACAGAAACAAACTATCCATTGCTTAAAATGTGAAGTGCCAAAAAATGTTGTTATCCTCACTGTTCAATGTAGGCAGTGCAATCAATATAATTGCAAATTTACTTTTAAAATAAGGTTATGTTTTACACATTGAGATAATATATGCAGTGTTACAAAAACATGTCACTTTCTGTTCAATTTCTATTTTTGCTATGTGACATGGTTGTTTGTTGTTTTTTTGTTTTTTTAGGCTGTGTGTATTTGTTCCACTCCAGGTATTAATTTACAAATAATTTAGCACTATTTATTTAATTAATAAAACTCACTAATATCCCATAACTAAATTACATCTTTATTCATGTTATTGGCAGCATCCAAAAATAAGGCCCCAACAAGTTACATATTAAGTAAAAGCCTTGCTAAGCAGTTTTTGAGAGCCCCCCTATGTTATAAATAAGCCCCATTCTCAAATTCATTATCAATACAATTATGGTTGGAATTAACACAACTTGCATTTATTTGTTCACTTGAGCAATTCGGACTGTTTACAATGTTCATGCTGTTGGAGTACAAGTTTATTGTGTGACCTGTATGTTTTTGCTATGTGCGAGGTGCTGGTTTTTTCTGGGTCGCAGAACACACTCACAGTTTGCAAACTGCTGCATGTGTTTATATTTACATATGGCTCACAACATTTGTAATTGTTTCCATCACTGTTTTGAGTTATTGCGCTCTTTTCAAAACTGTTTGTAGTTATTTTACATGGTATTGAGTTGTCCCACCAGTGTACCAATGGTAACTATACAACTCCAATAACTTCTAATTTTATCATGTTGACCTTGTTTGTGCACTTTGTGACTCTTACGAATCTGTCATTGTGTTTTGAGACACTGTGTAAAGGTGCATATTTACACAAGAACTGTTCAAATATATAAGTGATAATTAATCAGGTGGGGTGTATTTTTTAACAGGTGTACCAAAGGCTTTTTTAAAAATCATCAATTGAAGAATTAAGTATGTTAAGTGAAATGCAAAATGTTTTTTATACACCCTACCCCAGTCCTGTCCACATGTATCCATTTTCCACATAGTAAATGTCTTTGAAATAGTTTATATCCCATTTAATATAAAGTTAGTTAAATGTACAAAACTGTCTTTATAGCTTTTGTTTTCTTCATATATCTTGTTTATAAAATGTTGTTTCAAAATTCGAAAGCATTACAAAAACAATTTATTATAACTGATATAAAGCTCCCGAAGCAAATATCAACAGAAAGAAATGGAGGAATAGATAAGCATTTATATTTAAATCTGAAAAGGTCTCCAGGGCAGATAATGGAAAAGTTTATTATTATTGTCTGTAAAAATGGCAAATGAAATTACAATTGCAAGCTACAATGTCCGGGGTTTAAATGATAAGCAAAAGAGGGCTGATGTTTTCGACTGGTTGCGGCAAAAGCAATATTCTATATACTGCCTTGAAGATTTTCATGGTAATCAAGACCATGAAGATATTTATGCAATGGAATGGGGAAGTAGATGTGTATTTAGTTCATATAAAGGAAATGCACGGGGCATTGCAATGCTATTTAATAATAACTTTGAATACAACATAAATAAAATTATGCGTGACCCAAATGGAAATTGGCTTGCACTGGACATTGAAATAGCAGAAACAAATATAACTTTGATTGCCGTATATGGTCCAAATGATGACAAGCCTAATTTTTATGATACAGTTAAGCAATTAATCAATGAATTTGACAATAGTTCCATTTGCATTTGTGGGGATTGGAATTTAGTTCTGGACTATGATAAAGACACAAAGGGATATACAAATCAAAACAACCCAAAGGCAAGACAAAAAGTTCTTAATTTGATGGAAGAAAAAGACTTAATAGACCCATGGAGAATAAAATGGCCCAATGCACAGCGATTTACTTGGTCCAGCTCAGCAAAGCCAAAGAAACACAGTAGATTAGACTTTTTTTTGATTTCTCAAGATTTACATGCACTTACGCAAAGCAGTGAAATTTTAAGTAAGTACAGAAGTGACCATTCACTTATTTGTCTTCGGCTTAAGTTTATTGAGGAAGACCGTGGAAGAGGTTTTTGGAAATTTAACTCCTCCCTTTTGCATGACGAAAATTATGTTACAATGGTTAAATGTGCGATAAAGTATACAATAGATACATATTTATTGCCGAATCAGGATCTAGACAGGCAGAAAAAACAATTTAGTATAACTGATCAAGAATTTTTTGAAATGCTTAAGCTTGAAATACGAGGCAAATCGATAGCCTATTCATCCAGGCTGAAAAAAGAAAGGCAAGAATTAGAAGAAATTTTGCAGAAGGATGTTGACTTACTGCAAGAACAGTTAGAAAAGCATTTAAATGATTCTAACATAGAAACAAAGTTGGAAGCCAAAACATTAGAAATATATAAATTGAGAGAAACTAAACTAAAAGGCGCTATGTTAAGGTCAAAAGTACAATGGTATGAGATGGGGGAAAAACCCACAAAATTTTTTTGCAATATAGAAAAAAGAAACTTTGTGAATAAGCTCATCACAAAAATAAATGTTCAAGGCAAGATGATATATAAGTTCAGAGACATTTTGGTCGAGCAAAAGAAATTTTATGAACAATTGTATAGCGTGAACAACCCTCATGCAGGAGACACCCAAATAATGAGGGAAACATTTTTGAAAGAGGAAAACATTAAACCCTTGACAACATCACAAAGAAATACATGTGAAAATGTAATAGATGAAAACGAGGTCAAAATCATTCTGCAAATGATGAAAAATAACAAATCTCCTGGGACAGATGGGTTCCCTTGTGAATTTTACAAATTTTTTTGGAAGGACATAGGACAATATGTTATGCGCAGTCTAAATTATGCATTAACTTATGACAAATTATCAATTACCCAACGCCAGGGAATAATAACATGTTTACCTAAAGGAAACAAACCCAGAGAATATATGAAAAATTGGCGTCCAATATCACTTTTAAACACTGATTATAAACTGTTATCCGGTGCTATTGCGGGTAGATTAAAGAGTGTGTTACCAGATATAATAAGTCCAGAACAAAAGGGTTTTTTGAAAGGGCGATTTATTGGGGAGAATACACGTTTGCTTTATGATGTCATGGATTACCTAAAAACTAGACAAAAAGAAGGCCTACTACTCTTAATCGACTTTGAGAAGGCTTTTGATACAGTATCATGGGAATATATACAGCAATGTTTAACAGTCTATAACTTTGGGCCAAAATTTGTGAAAATTTTTCAAACACTATACCATGATGCACAAAGCTGCGTAATAAACAATGGACATTTTTCAAGTTTTTTTCACTTAAAAAGAGGTTGTAGGCAAGGCGACCCATTATCACCATATATTTTTATCTTGGCTATAGAACCTCTAGGTATGGAAATAAAACATAATACAAACATAAAAGGAATAAAGATTGGGTCGAAATTGGTATTATTGAGTCAGTATGCAGATGATACTTTTTTGTTGCTTAGTAATGATGAAAAATCATTAAGCGCTGCCCTGGAGACCTTCAGAAAGTTCTACATATGCTCTGGTCTTAGAATTAACCTTGATAAAACTAAAGCGGTGTGGATAGGGTCAAAGGCGGGTTCAGAAGATAAATTATGTCCTGAAACAAAACTGCAATGGGAAACGAGCTTTACAGTATTGGGAATAAAATTCAACGTCCAAATGCATAAGATGCTAGAGGAAAATTTAACTTCTAAAATAAATGAGATCCAAAAAATGCTTGTCCCATACACAAAAAGGAATCTTTCTCTGGTCGGAAAAGTGACTGTCATAAAAACCTTTGTTATTCCCAAGTTGATTCATGTTTTATCAATTATACCAAATGATAGTGACAAGCTACAAAAAGAAATTCAAACAATTATTGCACAATTTTTATGGAGGAAAGGAAAGCCAAAAATTGCCATGTTACAAATGGCACAGAGTTTTGAAAACGGTGGGCTGAAGCTCACTTATATACCTAATCTAATAGCTGCTCTAAGAATTTTATGGATTAAAAGACTCTGCACAACAACTGGCGCATGGCAAGATGTAGTAAAATATATTTTGAATGAAGACCATACAGAGCTTATTTGGAATCTAGATGAGAGGTCTTTGAAACTTATATATAAAAAAATATTAAATCCATTTTGGAAGGAAGTAATAAATGCGTGGCAAATATATAAGATGTCTGAATATGGAGAATCTGTAGGAAATAGATCATTGTGGAATACATATTTTGTCAATAATAATAATATCTTGGTGGCTAAACCCATTTTAGTAGAGCAAGGATGTAAGTACATGAAAGACATTATGAATGATAACGGTGGTTTTCTTGCATATGAGGATTTTAGAAAAAAGTTCAATTATAATGTAAATTATCTTGACTATCTTAGTTTATTAGTTTCGATACCAAAGGAATGGAAAACGGAGATGACACAGGGTGGGAAAAACAGTGCTCTGTTAGATCTAACAAAGTCTCTCAAGGCATGTAATATGATCTATTGGAAAACAATCAGCAATAAAAACTATGTCCAAGCTAAAATTCAAAAATGGGAAAACAAGCTGAATGTCAAATTTTCTGATTATGAAATAAAACGTATGTTTATCAGACCAATTGAAACAACTACTGAATCCAGACTGAGGGCTTTCCAGTACAAACTTCTCAATCGGGCAATATGTACAAATAAATTTTTAGAAATATGTAAAATTAAAGAATCAAATTTGTGCAGTTTTTGTAAAACATACATAGAAACAATTGAACACTTATTCTGGGAATGTCCGTTGGTATATAAATTCTGGCATGACCTTTCCCTGTGCCTTTGGCCCTATCTGGACTTATCTGAGTGCATTTGCAGGAGATATATACTCTTTGGTGTAGATCTGAAAAGGTACAATGCATTAATTAATCACATTTTTATTATTACCAAGGATTACATATTCGCTCAAAAGTGCAAGGACGAAAAGTTAAATATCCCACATTTTATCAATAAATTAAAGACATATTATATTACTGAATTAGAAATGTCTAAAAAACAAAATAATAGAGGAAGGCAGGAGAGCATAAAGATTAAATGGTACCCACTGAGAGGCTTACTGAGTCAGTAATTGTATTTATATATTTATATAAATGGTAAATATCAATGATTTTTTTTTTTTTAATGTATTGTGCGAAACTCCTTATTCAGATAAGTATATGTGTGTAATTATTTGATTCTGTTGAAACATTTGTTATATATGAAAATATAAGGTCAATGTATTGTATGTTGCTTCGAAAATCTAGATGTAAATGCTTTTGTAAATAAAATTTATTAAAAAAAAAAAAAAAAAAAAAAAAATATTTTCAACAGTATTAGAAATTGAAAACATGTATATATATTTTCATAGTTTTGTCAACTCAGGAGGGGCGGGGCATGTAGTCTTGTCAGTATTTGAACTCGGGTGTATATCTGTATTTGTTCATTGTTTTAATGTACCCGATCGAGAGGTGCTGCTGACAGTTACTCAGAGTATCAGTACTAGTATATTGAGTTTACAGGGAGACTCTAATTCCAGGGTGCCATTTTTCCTTCGTTAGTTGGCAGAACCTTGGAAGTATTATTTTGTATTGTTAAGGAATTACTGCAAGTATTGTTATTGTTTCAGCAGAAGACGTGATGTGCTGTGGGGTGTCATCGTGCTGTGGGGTGTCATCGTGGGCCATCCTGGGACGCTTATGCTGGACTATGTGGGAGCCTCATCACTTCGTTCAGTTCGTGTTCCACGTAGGATCTAGCTGCATGTCCGGTCTGGTGCATGATGTCACGTCTTGGCGGTCATCGCAACTTCTCTTGAACTTTTAGATGCACTTGTGTGCACTCGGCACTGTATTTACCATAATTAACTTGCTGGTCAATTTGTACCATGTTTGGTCCATATAATGTGGTATTATTTTTGTTTAGCCAAAATTATATATTTGTGGTATCTATATATGTGCGTGTCCTTTACCTATTTTTCAGGACTTGTAGCCATTTGATTATTTTAACCTATTATAGTCTCCATATTGTCCTC
Source organism: Axiothella rubrocincta (assembly GCA_032356625.1). Lineage (NCBI taxonomy): Eukaryota > Metazoa > Annelida > Polychaeta > Maldanidae > Axiothella > Axiothella rubrocincta. The sequence goes on from JAULKN010000107.1 coordinate 9,923, forward strand.
CGCTTGTCCCCCGCCATTTTCAGAGAAAAAAAGGGGGACTATGAAATCAGCTCCGTCCATCCGTGCATCTGTGTGTCCATGCATGTCTGTCCATCCGTCCATCACACTTTTATTTGTTCAATAACTCAACAACATTGTGTGCATTGTGTAAGTCAAATGAAATCAAATGCAAGAACCAGATCCAGATCCAGGATCCAAGTCTGGATCCAAATATTAAATCCAAAGGTTAAATGGGTCAAATCAGGCCAACAGAGGCCCAAATAGGTCACATCAGGCCAAAAAGGCCCCAATGGGTCCAATCGGGCCAAAATAGGTAAATATGTTATGGGCCAAATGGGTCAAATCAGGCCCAAAAAGGTCAAAATGGGTCGAATATTTTTAAGGCCAAAATAAGCCAAATCTGGCCAAAAAAAAGACCCAAATAGGTCAAAGCAGGCCCAAAAGGCCCCAGTATGTCGAATCTGGCCAAAAAAGGCCAAAATAGGTCAAATCGGTGCTTCATTGTACATTGGAAATGCACCACTCGGCCGACTTGACTCGGCCTGACTGGTTGTCCCAACCAAATGATATATGAGGCGGGGGACATTAGTTGGCTTGTTTTTGTGTAGGGCCCTACATATTACATTGCTTTTAGCCTACAGCCGTCTCGTGCCCCATGAGTCATGGATAGGTAAAATATACCCCAGCAGCATGGGGTCCCAGCTAAGGTATTGTGGGTTAGAGCGTGTGTGTCTCCTTTTAGAAAAATGTTTAAATGTTCTACAAACGCCATTCCAGTACTGCTGTTTCCTCAGTTTTTAGCTCAGCTAGTTATCACTAGCTGAGATTATAAAATCACTTTGCGTCATTGTCCGTCGTCGTCGTCGTCATAAACTCCACTTTCTGGCTAAACGGTTAGGGTCACAGTCTTCAAATTTCACATGACTTTTGACAATATATCACCTTTTTCTTTTCTCTTTTTTCTTTTAAAAACAATTTTTAGCAATTTTTTTTCCCTTTTTGGGGGAAAATTTCAAAACGCTACTCCTACAGTTATTTGAACAACCTTCTGTGGTACCTCACAAAATTTGTTGCTGAGAATCTTGAATTTTGGCTTTGTTGATTTTTTTTTATAAATTAATGATTTTTTAATACTTTTTAAACATGGAAGTATATGGGGAAATTTCAAAATGCTGCTTTCACTACAATTGTTGGTGGATCAATTCCAATTTATTTCTGCATCAACCTTGTGTGG
>JAULKN010000108.1:0-11138 GCA_032356625.1 Axiothella rubrocincta
CAGTCTCTTTTACGCAAAACACTACCTTGTCACTCACGACCAGCAGTGGGGTCAGGTGGCCGACGGTGATGGAAATCTGGATGATCGGATCGAAGGCACGCTTGACCATCTGAACATCAGACCTCAGGTTGGCGCATTCGAGATCGAAGCCCAAGACCAGGTGGCCTACCATCGAATTTTCTCTGGCGGGAAGGTAAAAATTGTCACGGGTCGGAGACACGACGTAGCCCTCTATGGCACAACACGATGACATCCGTCGCTTTTTTCCCGTCATGCCACGCACACCCAGCCAACCACACGGTTCGATAGACATGTCTGTGCAAAACTTTTCTACATAGCTCCTCTGCCATCCGTCGTAAAAATCACCATTCTCTCCACCCATGGCCGCCTGCGCCGCTTTCTTTTGACTGGGTTTGCCCAGTCGGACATCATACATGGGGATGTCGCGTCCTCCGGCGAAGTAGTAGAGGGGTTGCAGATGCACTTCCGACACGGACTTGACGTCGATGTCGGCAGCCCCCAAAGCGTCGCGGAGTGCAGTTGCCGTTGGAAATCGGGAATCAACCGCACTCTTGCCGATCTTAAAGTAATCGTGAAATCCCACCACGTGTACACACACCGTCTGTCCATCTTCCCGTTTACCATACAAGTCTATCCAGTTGTCTTTGGTAAAGTTGTGGTAGATGTCTAGGACCTGTATAAGTGAAAAAAACAAAACGAAAAAAAACTAAATGACGTTTTTTTACCTTTATGTTTCGAAGGGGGGTTGTTTGTCTCAACGATTAACGCGGGGATGATTAACGTTAAAAACGACAGACAAAAACAAACATCATATCCCCGATACCCAATTATTAAGTGCATTATCGATTTTTAAACTTATGTATCGGGGATCTTCCGTTTTTATCGTTTTCGTTTATCTCAACATTTAACGCGGTCACGATTAACGTTACCAACAAAGCGAGATAGACAGAGCGTAGCAACGGGTGTATTGTCCTTGTAAAATGTATCGTAAGATTTTTAATGGTATTGTATAATGTTATAGACACACACGTTATATAAAATGACGGCTTCGATCGTCTGTGGTTGCTTCTAGCACCACTGGACCGCTATCCAAATCGAGCAGGGTGCTATTGATGTCTATTGTCATATCTCTCAATTCTGCTATCAAGTGTGAGCGGACGCTGCACCCGTTCTGTCGTATATCTTCTAGTTTTTCAGGTGAAAATTTTTGTGTCATCTTTTTTAACGAAACATCGTGAAAGTTCGCACCGATGGTTAAAAATTTTACACCCTCGAGAAAGTTTCTCACTTCATCGTGATTGTTGAAACACGCTACGGCGTCTGCAGTTTTATTTGCCTTATTTGCGATGGTTATACATGCGCCTTTTGTTTGTAAAAATTTAACGATCGCCATATTTCCTCGCATGGCTGTCAAGTGGAGGGGTGTATTTCCACACCAATCGATACGATCGACATCGGCTCCACACGACACCAACTTCTCGACGATAGACCAACTTTCTTTAAAGGCAGCCATGTGCAGTGGAGACATGTCGTCGCCGAAGATTTCATCTGCCAGCGCTTCCGCATCTTCTTTTTCTCTCCGTGTAAGGCTACGCCCAAAGCCAGACATCATTATCTCGCCAAACTCTTTGCAATCGACGCTTCTTCTCGCGAGCTGAACCCTAAATTGGTTTAGTTTCCACCTTTCGACGTCGACGTAATGCCACGCCGGTCTTCCTCTGTCTCGTCCCCTGACGAGCAACATGTCAAATCTCCTGTTATATTTGCACGGCGCATCGAGCAGTTTGTCTAGGTGGCCCTCGGTCTTGGCTTCTTCTAAGAGCAAGTCTATAGCATCTTCTCTAGCTTTGCTCGCGGCCAAATGTAGGCAGTTTCTGCCCCCGTCGTCTACATCTAAGAGCGGACCCTTCGATTTTGCCAACAAGTATTTTAACATGACTACGTCTCCCCTATGTGCAGCGTGCAAGAGTGCGGTGAGACCCCTGCTATCACCGCCCGATAAATCTAAGCCACACTCGTCTAGCAGATACTCGATCATGGGCTGGTGGTTACGAGCAGCCGCATTTGCCACGCACCGGCCATCCGGTTCGATTTGGCTGTTTTGGAAGGCTTTCATCGACTCTGCGCTCCCGTCGCAAGCTGCACGATCGATGGCTCGATGATGGTTCACGTCTTCGAGGTGTGGTGGGATCATGCAGCGGTTGAGCAGAAACTCGATGGCTTCGCTCCTGTCGAGCCGGGCGGCCAAGTGGAGGGCCGTTTCGTCGCGGTCGTTCACCGATGCTGGGTCGACGTTGCGACTCAACAGCAACTCCATTATGGGCACCGACCCAGAGGCCGCGGCGTAGGGAAATGCATTAAATCCGGAAGAATCTAAGGCGCGCAGTTCTTTGGGGGTGATTTTGTCCACTATGCGTTGTACGTCCGATTCGTTGCCCGAGAGGCATGCCCTGTTCAGTTCGCACATCGCGTCTGCCAACCCATCGTAATATTCGAATCGGTCGTTAAAGCTCGGCCCTTTGGCTTTGTGCGTGAGTTTTTTCGAGATTTCTTCCGCGGTGAGACCTGCGTATTGAGACGGCGATGTTCGATCGACCAGTTGACTTTTGAGGTCTCGCCATGGGGTGGTGTAAAAAAAAACGTGTAATAAATCTTCTTCGAATTCTAAGACGATGCGATGCAATATGTTATAGCCTTCGCCGTCGCGTAGCTTTAAGAGATCTAGGTCGGGATGTTGGCGTAAAAATTGCACCACGTGTCCCGCGAACCGGTTTTCGTCGACCACTATTTGAAAAAGTTCTGCCATTTTGAATCGTCTACATGGGAGAAATCGAGTTTATATATATAGGAAAAAAAAAACATCGTTATCGCGTGTTTAGTTTTTTTTTTTTACCTACCTGGAATATGATGTCGTCCATGTTGAAATGTCTGCAACAACAATACACCGCACGGGCTCAGCGGACACTTATGTATGCCTTTCACAGCTGCGGGGGAAGTCCGTCTTCTTTCGGGGCACGATTGAGTCCAAGACTCAGCGCTTGCATAGACCCTAGAGTATTTTGTTTGTCTCCGCGATGTTTGACGGACCGGGCATCGTTCGTAAAACTTATCTTGCGGCCGGCTCTGGCTGCATTTAATTCTAAAAAGGTCAGCGAGCCTTTCTTCAATCGAGGCAAGCGCATCCACGCGTATTGGCAAAAAAAGTGGGCCAAGTGCACGACGGTGGGCGCTTTTATCAAATCGTTGCCGGCCGATGTAAAAAAGACCTTTTCCACCTCGAATGATGTCGACACACCTCTAAATGTTCTGATCGAGTACGACATGCGGCACAGGCGAGCCGACGTCATACTGGTGACGCAATCGTGGCTGCGGCTCGTAGAGATCAAGACCACGACCATCAGGCGACGCAGCAGGTTGCAAATGCAGGTTCACCGTGGGCAAGTGACCGACACTGCAGACTTGATAAAAAAACAAGCCAGACAACAACAACAACAGTGCCCGGTGACGACGACACTCGACGTCTCGGCATATTTATTTTACATCAAGTTGGGTGGAAACGGGCCGACCTACAGTGCGGAAGAAGTGATTTCGGCGAGAGACCGAGTACGAACCCCCGTGTACCGTCCATACGAACTACGAAGATTCGACAGCGGATCTCGCCCACTCCACACAGCCATATCTGAGACATGGAGGTTGATGGCGACGAAGAACGACAACTGTTGATGCAACGCTTAGATCGAGTACTGCAGCGCGACGTCGCTAGAGATGGCAAGTTGAGGCGCTACATTTTGACTCTGAAGTGCAACCAAGAACACGTAAAACATGGCATATTGCCAGTCGCCAAGTCCGTGGCCAAGCACCGAAAGCGCAAAGAGCTTGTTTGGTTTCGTGGCGGTGAACCAAAAACTGATTCTACCGTAGAGAGAGCGAACGACGACAACGACGACGACGATCGACGAGATACCGACGAATGCACCGACTCGACGTGGCAGAGTGAAGCGCAGACTAGTCTGGCTCAGATCTTAGAAAACGAATGCGGAAAATATTATTGCGCTTTTGGCAAAGACACGATACAGTTTCATCGCAGCCTGGTGGACAGTCGCATTTCGCTACCGCGGAGTTTTACCACTTGTAGCACACGCAACGTCTTCGATCCCATGGCTGCCAGTGGCAAGCAGGTCGTCACGGCCCAATTCGTTCGATCGCTGGTCGACACGCTGTCGTTGTCGTCCCAGCTGAGTGGACGCATGTTTTTCGCACCCGACGAACGGTACGGCGACCTGTTTTACGCAGTCTACGCGCTGATGGCTTGGCGCAAAGACCTCGTGTTCGTGAGTCGCAGTTCGACGGGGGTGCTGTTGGATGGCTTAGCCGATGCCTTAGAGGCTTACCTGCGAGTGCACTTCAGACAGAATCGTGAAAGTGACACCGGCGCCGTGGTGTTTAAGCCCATGATAGACAGATTTGAAAAGGCGGTGTGTACCCGGGTAGACATCGCAGCCGGCGTAGACGTGGTGATGCAAAAGCTGAAATTGTTTTCTAGAGACGACACCCACATGTACATACCCCCGTCCTACACGAACTTAGAAACCGGCGCGGTTCAGTATCCCAGCAACATGTATGCGAAGACGTGGACGGTCAGAGACATACTGATCGGAACGCTGAACGCTGATTTTTACGACGTCGGCGTGTGGTTTTTACACATGCATATGTTCGCCCACATCCACCGATACGCCGCCTGGGGAATGGCCGTATTGGCAGCCTTGTTCGCCGTGGTTGGGGGGCGGCGCCAGTTTGAGCAGGAGATCGTTCCTTACCTGAAAGGACTCCCAAACCAGCAGTTTCGCGAGGTAGCCACGTCGCAACTGTTTCCAGGACTGTACGCGATGTTGACCCTCGCCCGGCCGACGGAAGACTCGCGATCGTGTGGCGGGTGGTCGGTGAGCGGTCAACTGCCCAAGGCGCTGCGCCCATTTCTGCTCCATTACAGCGCCAACCTCGACTTTCAAAAACTCGTGGACTTGGCTCAACGGGGAAAGACGACGACGGCATCGGAAGACAAGCTCCACCAGTTGGACGTGGCGCTGAACACGTCGAGAGACATCGTGCAGCAGTTTTTAGAGTTTGTTATGAACGAAGCCTTCGCCAATGCAACGTCGACCGCTTCTCTGGCGCAACAGATCATGCATACCGCGTACGGTCGCGTATTCGACAGCATGAGCGAGACGGTCGTTGCCGGATACGTTAAAAAGGGTTACACCCACAAGAGGATCACCAAGCAGGCAGACGTCGGCACTCTGGGTGCTTTGAAAAGTGTAGCGCAGAGTCATGCGACCAACACGACGTGGCGACAACGACATCTCGGAAACGATTAGACGAAGCGCGGGATACTAAAAAAAAACCCCCAAAACCCCAATAATAGCGTGTAATAAAAAACCATGACAAAGTCTTTTTCTTTTTTGTTTTAATCGGCGAATCGAGTCGATGCGATTTTCTTGTGTAAGAATGTCAAATTATGATTTTTAATGATTCGATATATCGTCTGCTTTCTTTTGTTGCAGCGGATCGTTTGCTTTTTCTTAAACTCTCGCCTGATGTAGCTCGTCTTTACTTGATCGCGCGTTATGTAGCCGGTGGCTTCCATGGTGTAGATCAGAAGCCAAGTCAGCGATTCGTAATCGACGGTTGTAGAAAATCGAGAAAATATCGTCTTGAGCATGTGGTGTAAGCGAACCAGTTGCGTATCCGTAAATTCGCGAGTGACGACCTCTCTCAGTTTCGATCTCAGTACGTTGAGCAAATGGTCTTCTTCCCCGCTCTGTCGTTGCTTGTTCGTCGCTCCGCCGTCCGACGACTCCGAGATAGAGTAATAATAACCGTCGCCGATCCTCAAGTCTGCCGCCATGGCCAGTTTGCTTATGGCGCAGTAAGATCCCTCGTCACTACACTGCACGGGCATGCACGATCGTCCACCGGTGCACACGTGAAACGTTCTGTGCGTCACGCAGATGAACCGGTGTTGGTGGTCGTCGAAGGGAAACGGCCGAACGACAACTTCGCAGTCGGTACGGTGGAAGTCACACCGCTCCCCAAAAGACATTCCGCGACCAATTCTTGTATCGCCACCTTGGCATCTGCATTTATGTCTGCGAGAACGAGATTGTCGATCAGGTGTAAATTCTCCTTTTTACGCGCGTGTTTGCTTTCGACGATGTTCAACAACTGATCGACGGATAAGTGTCGTTTCGTGGTGTTTCGTTTCAGAGTTGTCGAGGGCTGACCTTCCATCTGGGCATCTACGACGAAGCCGGTTATACGCGAGAAGGGCTGAGAGTCGTCCTCCCGATCACGGCAGATGCAAAAAGCAAGATCATATGCACGACATCCGCCACCACCAAAGAACACCAGTCTTGTTTTCTCGACGGGCTTCGCCACCTCCCTCGCTTCCCACTGTACGTGGTTTCGCTGTCGTGCGCGACCCACCTTAAAGATGTCGCGCGATACGACAAGGCCACGGCTTGTCCATGCTTTTATATGGCCACCCCCCCGGCGAGAACGGCTACGCGAGATCTCAAAGCGGTGATGGAGACCCTTTTTCCAGAGTCGTTCATCCAAGAGGTGGTGGGTGGCGGGACTAACCCGTCGGCGTCGGCGGCCACGTTGAGTCGTCCGTTCGCAAACGCGGAAGACTTCGCGTTCAACACGAGAATCGCCACCATGACCTCCCGATCGGTGGACGACGCTTTGGTGGTGTACGTCGATCCAGCCTATTCAGACTCGACGTGTGCATCCGCCACAGGAATCGCCCTGTGCGCGGCGGTGGGTGACAACATAGCCCTGTTGGGACTGGACAGGGTCGAGCAGTCGTCGGACATAGGCCGGCTCGGGCAAAATATCGCGGCGGCTTGCGTTACCGTAATGATAAAGGTCTTGCTGACACACGTGGGCTTTGCGCGGTGCATCGTCGTGGTAGAACGCAACATGGCCTCTTCGGTGGGACACACCATAGCTCGGGCCATCGACGATCTGTTTCACATGTATCTGGGCGGCCAAGTGCGGTTGTTGTTTTTGCACCATCGAGGCAGCAACGACAAGATCGCTCCACGGGTGGGCTACCTGTTGGGGTCTGAAAAGTGTGGCATCGTAGTCGACATGGCAGCCCTGTTTAACAAACACGTCTTGGTGGCATCGACTTCCGTGCAGTCGTCGTCACTGAGTGATCCGGTAGACGAACTGTGTCGAGAACTTTCCGGCATGACCCGGACGGCCAAGGATTCTTACACCGGCAAGTCGAGCCCCGGCAAGAGAGACGACTTGGCCATCAGCTTTCTGATGAGCTGTCATTTCGTGTTGAGGCGAAACAACATCGACGATTTGGCGCTCCCGTTATAAAAAGGCGACGCGCGGCGAAGATTTTACTCATTCCGACCATCGCAGTTGGAAGAACGACACGTATAATCTGAACACTCTACAAAAAAAAAAAAGAAAGATGGCCAACAACACTGGCAGTTCTTTGGCATTCTTGTGCGCCCTGGCGGATTACGAGAAGGCCGAACAGATGTGTGAGAAAAACGGATGGATATGGTTGACGGTCAACACGGGCACGGAAGACATTCCCGGAGAAGGCGAGAAGATCAACAGTCTATATAAAACAGACTTCGTCCGGATGCAACAGATCATGTTGGAATTGGCCACCGAAAAGCTGCGAAACATCAAGCCCGGCTCCAAAGTGGTGACGAACATCGTTCCCGCATGCTTTCGCAAGATGTACGCCACCAACCACGTGACGGACTGGACCGCCTACGACACCGCGATGGGCCCTCTGATTTCTAACTTCGACGGTGTTATAAAGGCGACATTTGACAAAACGCATTACATCATCCGCACGTACGATGTGGACATATCGGAAAGTGTGGCCAGGCAAGAGGCTTTGGGCAGTCCACCCCTGCCGACAGACACGAAAAACCGATACCTCACGGCTCTTCGAAATCCAGTGACCAACACGTATGCGCATTCGACGGTGGCAGACGGCGTGTTTTTGATGAAAAAGCGCAATAATCACACGATCGAAGACACAATCCAGTTCGCATTCGAGGGCTAGAGATGACAACGACAACGACAAAGATGCTTACGCGGTTTATTTTTTGCATGATCGCGTGCTGCAACGCTAGATTACTGAGAGGGACGGTTACCATCCCGCAATCATTCGGTGCGTGCAACAGCAGCTGGATATCGGATCTTTCAATCGACGAGATATTTGGCGGAAGCTATACGGACGTAGTCTTGATCAACAACACTCTGCACGGCGAGTACTTCGAAATCACAGAATCCAGACACCTCGTCGTAGTGTCTCGACTAGTACCGCCTTATTTTAAGGCTCTGACGGCACACGTGTTTGCGATATCGCGTGGAATGTATGAAGAATTGGGCGAAATCGACGTGTTCAGCGCGGATACGCCCCGATGTACCCCGCAAAACATAACATTAAGCTTTGTAAAAGTGGACTTCGAGGATGAACAAGCGCGATTGATATGGCTGCCGAGAGATTCGCGACTGCGGAGCATATGCTACAGCTCCAACTACAGCGACGACGAGATTTGCTGTTTCGACAAAGAATGTACCATGAACAAACAATTCGAGTGGAAAAATGCCTCGTTATATTTAGGACGACGACGCGAACGTTTTCGCCTTAGCCCCGGCATGGCGAGATGCATAAATCTAACCGTAGAGACTTCTCTTCCATATTGCATCGGAACTGTTACGTCACACTTAAGAGTAACTATTTCTAGATGGGATACGACCATACCGTGCAGTTCTTGTTTACGGGACTATACGTTCGCTACTTCGAACGTGCGAGATGAAAGATATCTTACGAAGTTTCAATGCGACAATTTTGAAGCCCTATCCAAATCATTTGGATATGTAGAGACATACACGCCTGGTCCTACGGTCGGGTACATTTCCACATACCCATTCTTAAAACACGATATACCAAATAATACGCTAAACGCACAAGTCGTGACATTATTTTTAGATTATCCACGTTACGACCAAGTAAAATTGCTTCCCGCGCGTACAGCGAGGATAACATTTCGTCTGATTCCAGCATCGCCAAATGGAGAAATTTGTTTGTGGAGAGTGTTGGACAGCTACTACTTGGCTACGTACGACGGTGGATGTGACGACATCGAAGGAAAAAATGGATTTTATGTCACGGCGATGTTTACCCCTTACATCTATATGATGGGTCATCGAGACGGTCGTTATGCCGGACAACGATCCGTCGAGGCGACATTTGGCTGCAGGACCAAGATGTGGTCGGTAACTTTTTTAGTCGACATGGTTTCCCAACCCGGACAAATCTACGCACAATGCGAGCAGCCCATATACGCGTCCGAGTTTACACTCGTCGAACCTTCGATGTCTGTAGATTACGACACGGGACATAGTATAATCGTAGGGGCAAATGCCAATGCTACTTGTACGCCCCACACGACCGCATCTCCGGTAAAAAGTACCACAGCGGTCACAAACACTACTACGCCACTAGAAATTACAACTGTTGCGAACACTACGGCAGCCGACACTACTACCACCGTAGAGGCATCTAGCATGACCATTCTAGACACGACAACTCCCTCGGTCAAAACTACGACCGTCACCACAGTCGAAAAGACTGTCATCATTACGATACAATCAACCCTCGAGACGACTGTCGTCGTTACGATGCCATCGACCATAGCTGTTACGACCCCATCATCAACCACTGCCAGCGACACAACAACAACGCCACCGACAACAGCCGTGCTAAACACAACAACCCCTCTACTCCAAACTAGTGTCGTCGCGACCCAAAATGCAACAGACATCTCACCGTCGTTAGTCTCCACGATTATACCGGAAGATACTCCTACGACGACAACATCAGTTTTAGATAATGCTCCACGACGAAACGCAACTATTGATGTCGTGTCGGCGACAGATTTGGTCTCGCCAAAAAATACCACCATGCTATCATCATCGGTCGATGATACGACGACACCATCAGCAGTCTCTACAGAATCGCCAGAGGATACTACTACTACCCCATCAAAAATTAAAGGTGTGCCCGAACGACAATATCTAACCGAGATACCAGACATCGGTGATTTTTTATCGCCGCGACATCGACCTACCGAGATGTCGGCTCGTTCTACAGAGCCCGCGACGAAAAAGACGCTGTTTCATAGATCAAATGACGAAAAACATGTGGTGGGCACTATAAAACCTTATTTTCTACATGGCGCTACCAGAGCGTCGTACTATATACCCGGCACCACGAGAATACCAACCCTATTAGAGGCAGATTCCTCGATGATGGATGCACGCGTAAATCCTTTACCCGGTGCCCCATTATCGTCAAGCGCTGTGATGGCTGTTAACAATCTGACCACAACGATAGAGCACTTACAAAAATGGATGGCGACGAATCACAGAGAAGAGTTTCACCAAGAAGACTATCTCCATCCAGGACTTATATCTTTCCTCGTCGTCTTGCCGATCATTATACTTGTCGTGATTATCATGTATTTGCTGCGAGACAAGATAAAGCGACTACCCAGAGACGTCATCGACAGCTGGAGAGATCGTAACACGCGAAATGTGAGACAACAACACCAACACGATGTGACCTCGAATACGTGGCTGAGGTCTTCCGCTTTAGAAGAAGGAGAAGTGCCAACGACGAGATAATATTTGTCATTTGAGACTGGTGGTGGTGGTTACATATATGTGATTGTAAGACTCGATATCAGAGTGTGTTGCTTCGCTATCTTAAAAACAAAAAATGTTTAAATAAATGAGGGAGAGAAGCATGACATCTCCCGAAACGCATAATATTTTTTAGTCGTTTATATTTGTTGCCTACATTCGTGTATGAGTTTTATCACAACTCGGTATCACGGGTTTGCTATCTAAATGCCAAGGTCGAGAAATGAAAAGAACGCATAAAATCTCCGTAACATAAACTCTACACCGTGTCGTAGTTGCCTACATTCTTGTATGAGTTTTATACCTGAGTATCGGAGTATGTGTCGCTTCGATATCTCGTTATTTTACCAAATAGTGTAGGGAGTGTG
>JAULKN010000109.1:0-11040 GCA_032356625.1 Axiothella rubrocincta
TCACTATATTTCTGCTTAGCTGAAATATCTTTGTATTTAATTTATACGTGGTATCAAAATATACAGAATTGGTATAAAAGAAATGACCAGGTCATTTCACCCTTCCCCCACTAAATAAACACGTCCTCGTGTTAATAACTTCTTAAATCTTCTTACTATATTCCAGTTTATTTAGTGCTATGCACAATAACATCTGTTGAGTATTGCAATAACAATAACAATCTATAATACTTTCAATAACATGCGATAGCTGCTGTGTCCCCTGAGTACTGAGTAACAAATGTAATACTTTAAGCAATTCAATACTGCTCTATCACAGACTCTTTATATATCAGGTAAAATAGTTAAATATGTAATAAATGCCTCTATATCAGATGGTGCCCACAAAATTTATGGCATATATATTATGCCGTTAAACAGGTATTTTGTATTTACCCAGGGTAAAATACCAAGACTTCCCAACAAAGTACCAGCCATTTTAGAAAGATTGTATATGTTACAGTTCTTTCCAGTACATGAATACAGATGAAGATGTCAATCAGTGAAGTAATGTCCATAAATATATGGAAAGGCGAGTCCTATAGACTATAATGTCCATAAAATGGCAGGTAAGTATAGCTGCAACTAGCAATCTTATGCCAAAAAAAAACAAAAAACAAACAGCGGGTACCAATGAAGGGCACCAATACTGAGTGGTCAGACCAAGATGGCAATATATATAATATGATGTACTTTTTTCGATTGATTTCTATCTGTATATTCTAAACTTGCCAAAATATGAATTTTTGATTTAATTGAGTAATGATGTAATAACTAGAAGAAACCGATCTAAATTTTGGAATTTTGAATTTATTTCTTGTTAGAAAATTGGGACATCATATCAAAGTATGCCATCATAGGCCCATCCACAACAGTATTGGAAGCCTGTTCCGTGGACCCTTTCAATAAATCCAAGTCCTCCACCCCATGTGTTGCTGACGACGTCATTTGACGTGCCAAAAACTTGGCCTGCCATTGGCGTGCCCTGGACTCCGCATCTCTCCGGGCCTGTCGCTCCTTCTCCAAATCATCCTGGAGGGACTTGGTCAGGGCTGTTGCCTCCCGGGCATCTCTTGCCTTCAACTCCTCCCTGGCCCTCCGCTCTTCTGACTGCCAGAGAAGAGCCTGCTGTTTTGCTGCCTCAACAAACCGGACCAGATCCCGGCGGTCTTCTGGTAGGGTGGCTTGCCCAGCTTCCAGAAGCTGGCTGGGACTGCCCAGCTGACAGGGATTGATCAAGCTTTGTGGTTGGACCACAGGTGGTTGTGGTTGGACCACAGGTGACTGTGGTCGAGCCACAGGTGACTGTGGTCGAGCCACAGGTGAGAGAGATGGCCGTACAGCAGTTGCTGTATAGTTTAGTGTTCTCGACACTTTGGCTGGCCGGATGGCGTGATTTGACTCTTCCATCCTGTTAGGGAAGACTCTCTTGCGACTGGAAACTGCCCTGGCCCTGCCAAAACCCCAGCTACCTGCCAGAGTTTTCCCTCGGGGTGAGACGTAATTTTGATTCGCTACCACCACCCTCTCTAAATTACAGGGCTTCGCCCGACATGCTGCTTGGGGTGGCGGTATTTCATGCTGTTTGATCAAGTGGCGCTTGACGTCAAGCGCACGTTTTGCTGTTCGGCACGATGCCCCCCCTATAGGACAGTAAAATAGGGTGCACTGTCCCTCATGCACTGCCTGCCAGTGCCGCATGAGAGAGACCCGTTTTGTAAATTGTTTGGTGCAACCAGCCACACTGCACTGGAAAGTGCTGGCTACACCAGTGATAGTTGTGCTCGCCGGCACAATGATTACACTGGACATCGTCCTCTTGGGTTGATCATCATCATCATCATCCTCGATTTCTCCCTCTGACAGGTTAGACGGGGATTCTATAGAGTGTAGCGGAGATTCTACTGGGGTCCTCAACATGGTCCCCTGGTTGATCCCCAAGAACTCCTCTAGTGTTGGCATACTGTCGAGGTTTGCCATTTTTGAAACTGTAAAAATTAAAGACATAGAGTAGAATAGTTAAGGAGAAATGAATCGATAGAAACTGTAAAAATTAAAGACATAGAGTAGAATAGTTAAGGAGAAATGAATTGATAGATAGATTACCCACCATCATTTACCAGAAAGTGGTCTGGAAATAAATTAAGTGGACTTTTTGAAGAATGAGTAGAAATTAAATAGTTTGTGTGCTTTGATGCACAGAGTGAAGCTGAAAACTACACCAATTAGCAGGTGTCTCATGTGTATATTCTTTCATATGATCCACATGTGTGGTAATTAATCTGGTACATGGTTCTTTTTGCACCCGGTAATTAACATCACCAAGTTTTTCCATGACCAAATAGGGGCCTTTCCAGCCCTGACCAAATTTTTCTTTGGCGGCTGGAGGGTAAAATACCCATACCCAATCTCCAGGCTTAAATTTGCGCGTTTTAGCATTGCGGTCATAATAACGCTTTTGTCGTTCAGCGCTGCACTTAAGGTTATCTCGGGCACACTGAAAGGCCTCAGTAGTAGCAGCCCGCAACCATTCTACGTATTCACTCGGACAAGCTGGTGTGTCCACTTGTGCTTGTGCAGCTTGGCATATTAAATCTACCGGCAGTTGATTTTCTCTCCCAAACATGAGTAAGTTTGGAGTGCACTTAGTGCTTGCGTGTGTCGTGGCACGATATGCCATTAGAATATATGGCAAATGATCATCCCAATCACTGGGTGATTCAGCAGTAGCTGATTTAAGCATCTGTTTCAAGCTGCGATTAAAACGTTCAACGAGTCCATCGGACTGCGGTCTATATCGAGCAGTCCGTGTTTTATTCATGTCGAGGAGCTTACACATCCCCTGAAATAAGTCTGATTCAAAGTTTCTTCCCTGGTCAGAATGGATCTGGAGTGGTATGCCAAATCTACAGATCCAATCAGTGACAAGGCGATCTGCTACTGTTTGAGCTTTTTGGTCTGGTAATGCATATGCTTCAACATATTTAGTAAAGTAGTCTGATACGACTAAAATGTACATGTTGCCATGACATGTTTCAGGCAAAGGACCCATAAGGTCACAAGCAATCTTCTCCATTGGGCTAGTAACAGGCTGTTGCTGCAAAGGTGCCCTGGCTGGATTAAATCCAGCTTTGTGTGATTGACACACGCGGCATGACTGACACCATCGAACAATGTCAGCTTTGTGTCCTGGCCAATAGAAGTGTTTACGCAAGTTCTGCAGCACTCGCCTTACACCAAAATGACCAGATGTTTTGTGATTGTGTAACAAGAGAAGAATTTTATTCCTCATCTCAAATGGGACAATGTACTGTAGATGTGATTCTGAATTGGCATTTTCAGGCACCCATCTCCTATATAAAATCTGGTTGTGTATTTCCAGAAATTGCCATTGTGCACAAAGTGATTTAATTTCATGGCTTTCATATTGTAATTTTTCTTTGCTAGGTTTTACATTTTTCTTTTTGAAAGCAATGGCCTTGCTCAAAGCAGGGTCACTTTGCTGAAAGGCCTGTAATTCATCAAGAGACCATTGTTGAGCCCAATTTGAATTTTCACAACCTTTAGGCAGTGGCCGGTGAAGCCTTGTTGACATTTTTTCACTGCTATGTTTTCCATGTTCATTTCCAGATGCAATACTGGTCTGATTGCCACCAGTCACAAGGCTGGGGCTAGAATGGTTCTCAGTAGTCTCAGGAACCTCATGTGTGGTCCGACTATTTAAACTTTGATTGTTAACACCCTTTTTGTGCTCGCAACCTCTGGTCACAATGCCAGTGGGTCCACTAGATACAATGCTAGGGGAATTTTGCACACTAGTGTTTTCATCTACAGTTTCTCTCTTAGCTTGACTTCGTGTCACCACACAAATACATGATCTGTTCTCCATAGCACAATCTGCGCAATCCCACCTTTTACACTTACGCGGAGGTTGCCTCGACAAGCCATCGGCATTGCCGTGTGACACGCCCCTCCGGTGTTGTATCTCGAGGTCATACGTGCTGATAACAGATAACCAGCGGGCTAACATGCCCTCAGGCTCCTTGAAATTCACTAACCATGTCAGTGAAGCATGGTCAGTTCGTAATACAAAATGTCTGCCCCACAAGTAGTGATGAAAATGTCTTATAAAGACTACTCCAGCCAACAATTCTCGCATTGTTGTACAATAATTTCGCTGGCTTTTACTAAGTATCCTGCTGGCATAAGCGATTACACGCTCTTGCATTTGTGACAAAACTTCAGAAATACCGGTCAAGCCTGCATCGGTATCCAATATCCATGTACTGGGGGTATCACACTTTGGATATGCCAAAATCGGTGCACTCGTAAGTTTAAGCTTCAAACACTGTAAAGCTCTTTCACAAGTATCAGTCCACTGGAACTTCACATTTTTCTTTGTGAGTTCATACAGTGGTGCTGCTATAGTGGAAAATCCACTTATGAAACGTCGATAATATGATGCCAGACCTAAAAAGCTACGTACCTCTTTAACACAAGTTAAAGGCGGCCATTCTCTAACGGCTTCTATTTTCTTTGGATCACATTGGATACCGTCTTTTGATATAATATGGCCCAAGAAGTCAACAGATGTTTGAAATAACTTGCATTTGGATGGTTTTAGTTGAAGGTTAGCCCTTTTAAACCTGACTAACACTGTCTCAAGATTTTGCAGGGTATTTTCAAAATCTGAGCCATGCAAGATAATATCATCTAGATACAGGATGCAAATTTGCCACTGTAGGCCACTAAGGACCAATTCCATTAATCTTTCAAAGGAGGCGGGGGCATTAGAAAGCCCAAATGCCATTACATTAAAATGGTAAAAACCGGTTCTTGTGGCAAAAGCGGTTTTTAATTTATCATTTTCATCCATAGGTACTTGCCAGTACCCCGATGCTAAGTCTAGGGTACAAAACCATTGTGCACCTGTCAATGCATCAAAGCATTCATCTATTTTGGGCAAAGGATATGCATCCTTTTTAGTCACATCATTAAGTCGTCTGTAGTCCACGCAAATGCGGGGCGTCCCATCTTTCTTGGTTACAATGACCAAAGGTGATGACCATGGACTGTCACTTGGCTCTATTATGCCATCTTTTTCCATTTTCTTTAATTCTGCTTCAACCACTGCTCTTTGGGCAATGGGTAATCGCCTTGGGGGTTGTTTAATTGGTTTGGACTGGCCAGTATTGATGGTGTGCTTCACCAGGTTTGTTCTTCCCAGCTTTTCGTTGGGATTCATAAATGTGTCCTGATATTTCAGGATCAATTTTGACAGTTGTTTGTATTGTCCAGGTGACAGCTGATTAACAGCCTCTGCCAACATTGGCTGTAAGTGCTCTGGGACACTTATTTCAGAGTCCTCTGCATCGTCAGCAGTTTCCATATTTACCCCTCTTACAAGAGGATCAACATTTTTTACTGGATGCAACAAGGCTACAGTTGCTCCTTGGGATACATGTATTGGCTCAGAACTAAAATTTGCCACCCTAAGTGGTACAGTGGATATATGGGATTTATCTGTTTCAACAACACTCCTGGCCACCATAAGACCAGTCTTTGATGTTAATGATTGAATGGGTTCTATGACCCCTGTTGATTTACCTGATACCCATCTATCCCAATGCACCTGCCCTGACAAAATCATTTCATGATGTGGAGGAATGCATGTTGTTTGAGCAACATGAATTCTTGCACATCTGTCATCCTTGTGACTGTATAATTGTATTTGTGTTTTGCCTAATGTCATCAGCCCATTTGCCATGTGTAAGACACAATCATGTTCAGCCATAAAATCAAGACCCAAGATAGCACTCTTGTCTCCAAGAGAGACTATTTTGACAGGTATTTCAAATGATTGCCCATGTAACTCAATAGGTAAGATGCTTTGCCCATAAACTTTAAGTGCTTCCCCATTTGCACTTTTCAGAATTAAATCAACTGGCTCTAAAGTAAATGTCTTTTCTTTCAATTTTTCAAATAATCTAATATCTATGACTGTGTATGTTGATCCAGAGTCCACCAAAAATTCTACAGGTATATTCGAGACTTTTCCTGGTGCATACCAACAACATGAACTAATAGTTTCAACATCCCCCTTCCATGGCCTAACTAAATCTGGTTTTGCTGGAGTTTTGGCCACAAATCCAGCTAATGGCAGTTTAAATTTTGACTGCTGGATGGCACAGGCTGTGGGCCTGTTTTGCACTGTGGTGTTGCATTTACTTTATTTTGAGGGCAATTACGCTGGATATGACCAATGCCCTGACAACGGTAACAAGTGACAGGTTTGGAACCTGCTTGCTGCTTGGTGAGTCTGGGGTATGATCCCCTATCAACATCCTTCTGGTGCTGATTTAAATGCTTTGTCTGTTCTACTTCTTTTTTCAATAATGAAATTTCACGGGCATTGTTTTGTAAGGTGTCCAGCACCTTTTTCAACATTTGGCTTGAGGCTTCATCCCCATCACTGGAGACAGCCATGAGTCGCCCTTGATTTTGTGCTATGTTTGACCCTTGAGGCTTTTTGGCCTTGTCCCTGTATGAGGGATCGAATGATTCAAATTCAACTGCTAGAGCAATAGCTTCATGTAAAGTTTTAGGATGCGCAAATTGCACATGCTTACTGATTTCTGTGTTTCCCAGACCAATTATGAATTGATCCAAGATCCACTGTTCCTGAGCTTCTAATGAGATCAGTGGGAAGGCTTTTGCAGCAAGTCTTTTTAAGGCATAGCCATATTGCATGGCTGACTCATTCGATTTTCTCAACCGGTTTCTAAATTCCAGTCTAAAGGCAGTACATCGCTCTGCTGGGTTGAATCGTCTGGTAAGTTCATTGACCAAGCTATCAAAGTCTTTTAACACACTCAGTGGCAGGTCACCTAGCACACGTTGTGCTTCACCCTGAAGGCTCATTGCAAGCTGCAATGCTTTTTCATGGTTTTTCCAATCATTCCAGGCAGCCACAGTTTCAAAGTGACGGAAATAGTCTAACCATTCCGTGGTTTCACCATTAAATTTATCAGGCTCTCTTTGTCGCCTATTTGCTATTCTTTGTGGGGGTAATTCATACCCATAACCAGCAAATGTGGGTGCTTGACCAATTGGCTTGAACTCAGCTGGTTGTGGCACATTATCGACTGGTCGTGGAAGTATATATTGCGGCTGAGGTGCTTCATCTGGCACAAATTTTACTGCCCTATAAGGTGCGTGATCCCCATACATGTCAGGGATAGGTATCATATTATGGGTTTGTTTGGCTGCTCCTGCGTGTTGGGAGGGCATGGAGTGCTTCTTGGCACCGTTATTTGGTGTGGAATGTGCTATGACCACCGGCGGTGGTTGAGATCCATCATTTGACTCTTGGTATTCATCATCAGACGAATCTAACTCATGTCCCTCATTTACTTGGTGAACGTGTATGGTTCTGGGAGTGTGTCCCAGCATAGGTGGTGCAGATGCGACTGAATCGCCTCTTTGCACATGAATGTGTGCTGGGATTTGATTGAACTGTACCTCAGGATCTACACTTTGATTGAAAGTGTTTTCCTGCTTTGTTCTTTGTCTCCTTGGCCATCTGGGAATCCAGTCAGCCATTGTTTGTGTCCAACTCTTTGAAAGTCTACTCATTTTTGTTTTTAAAATTGTTAAAATAACTTATTATTTTATCTCAAGTGCTTATGCTGCACTTTAACAGTTTTGTTTAATGCAACGGATAATTGTACTTACTTACTTACTTACTTACAGTTTCTAAAGTGCTAATTCCGCATTTTTACTACAACTTACTTATAAATTACTTTCCTGCTTATTTACTTGATACTTTTTATGACCCTAAAGATATGACTGCATCTATCCTGGTCACGGCACCAAAATTCTGTAGCAACCCTTCTTAATATATTTCTCTGTTATTATTTCGTATTTTGGGTAATTTCTAATCATCAACAACTTCTGTATTGACAAACAGAACAACTCCCTCTGCCACAGCCGATCGAATGAATCGCACGAATGTCTGCAAGAGGCGGTGCATATGGAGAGGAGCTTCTGAATGTGTCACTGGACAATTGTGGGGATAATGTGGTTGTGGCAGTAGGATTGCACAGTGTACACACTCATAAACTTGAATCTCAGGATTTGTCATATTGGGATATTCACTTGGCAGTGATAACGCTCAGTTATTGATACTCAAACTTCTCGTTGTGTTCTGATTATTAAATCTCTACGGATATATTCAAAGGGCCAACGCTACTTCAGGTTCCCTGGGATAGATGCACTCTAGGGAAGGGATAACTTTGTTGAGGCTTGGTATCAACAGGGTCCCTTAATTTTGTTCATTTCTGGTGAGGATTAATGATATAATGACAATTTATAACAGTTTAATATTTTATTACTACTTAAACTCGTGTATTTTGTTTATAAACATATTCTGACAACAAGTGACATTATCACAAACACTTCAGGGATTACACATACTTAATTACATTCTTAAAAACTACTATTTACATTCAAAACAGCTCAGCAGGTTAGAGCTACAAATCCCATATCAACTCCTGGCAAACGAGGTCCGTTTACCAGTAAAATACTGGTTAGGAGAATTAGCAAAATGTGGTATCTATTTCTTGTTATTCAGGCTAAACCAATTACTCATTTAATTTAGATCGACATTAAAGCTCATGTATATTTAGTTCAATTTTAGTTATTAATTTCCAGTAATAATTCTATCCTTAAATGTATGTATTTGCGACTTTTGATTATTTATCCAAAAAGAAAAGACTACGGTTGCGCCACCATCGGCGGTATTAAGTAGTAAATGCCATATAAGGCAAGTGGGCGGTGCTTAGTGATCACCCTCAATGAAACACTCTACTGAAAGGCGGTGCCACAAATTCATACGTAGGCAGTGGGCGGTGCCAAGGCGGTGTTGATAAGATAAACATTTTGGTACCAAACCCATAGTAAAATTTAAACGTCACTCAATAATTCTTTTACAAAGAAAGATACTACGCGGTGCCTTGTTTTTACAAGGCGGTGTCACCAATAGGCGGTGTTTTTGACCAAACGAACTTTTGTCGTTTATTTACCTGTGAATTGAGATCACAACTGCCAACTCAAATAATTCCGCGCTGGCTTTATTTATAGTCTTTTTTTTTAACGGGGTCGCGCATGCGCGATTACGCGGACGTGACGTCAAACAAACGAACTGTCATGGAGGACAAGAGAAGCTTTGGAGCCAAAATAGTAACGAAAAATGCAAAATGTGAAGTGATTGATGATCCAAATGGTTGAATATAGCATAAAAATGGAAAAGACCATTGCCAAAAACATAAAGCTGGTGTTGTAGGTGAGATAACAACGTATTACTATTACATTTTAGCCAAAATAACCGTAATTTAACATCTTTTGACCAGCAGAAGCCAAACTCCGCCATGTGTTCTAGTTGACAGTGGTAAAACCCACAGTTATCAGACAGGCTCTGATCGTGGTATAAGCCACACATTGCTCCATAAAGCATATTTACTTCGTTTTTCACTATATTTCTGCTTAGCTGAAATATCTTTGTATTTAATTTATACGTGGTATCAAAATATACAGAATTGGTATAATAGAAATGACGAGGTCATTTGATATATATATATATATATATATATAAATATTATACAACATATCTCAAATTTGATAACCAGAAAATGGGTGATTTGATTTGTATTCTGTTCATATACGATTCAAAGTACAAATTTACATTTGGTAAAACCAGGCTGCACTAAACATTAAAATTTGACTTTATATTTCCACTGTATTGCAATTGCTCATTGATTTGATGGTATTTATTAAGGCTGTATTTATAGATGTAGTAAATTAATCGAGATATTGAGTATATTGAATGCGTATTGCCATTGTTTCTTAGCAAAGCCAGACAGAACCACAAATATTTTCTGAAATATTACGCCGTGTGTCCTTAAATCTATGAAATATAGAAGCCTATCAATCAGTTAAATATATTTTTAAAATGTAGCTTTAATTATTACTTTGATCGTCATGACTGCGCCCAGAGAGGGGTTGGTTGCAAGAAAGCAACACAAGTTAGATATTTAACGAGGTTATTTTTATTTTTATGTATATTTATCATCTTTATGTCATTTATTTCAGTCAGTGCTTAATCTTAAAATTTGACCTGACACACATGTGGTCAAGCGCCGTATATTTCCACCATGCAAATATAAGAAGCACAAACTAAACTATTTCAAGCAAATATAATGTTAATATAGTAAATATTGAAGTACATATGTGTCATTGTTCATAATTATGAAGCTCCTGATAGTAAATTTGCGTCATAATATTATCATCGTGAGCCTTGATATGCCTTAAGCTTTGGCGATGTTGTAAAGCTGTTGAAATAAAAGAAGTTTAAGCATAAAAAAACAGAGACACCTTCACATAAATATACCAAAATGCGTGTTATATTATAATTATAAATATAATGCAGGGAGTACTTACGTAATTCTTAATGATTGCTGGTCAACTAAGATCAAATACTGTTTCTTTGTGACATGGATGGACCGATCAATGGGTCCCTGAAATAATAAAAAAGTAACGTTTATTGCATAAACTGTGCATTATTAGAATATGTACTACATATTTAGCTATACTGGTGTATAGCTTCCAAATTATAATCGTTGGGACACACTAGTCCGAGTAATCATAATCATGTTGCTTCATTCTAGGCGGATTTAGTTTATTGCCAGATATTGATACTGGAGGTAATTGATGTACTAAACTTATTATCTCTGTCAACGAAGTTGGGCGGAGGTTATGTTTTGACGAAGTTGGGCGGAAGTTATGTTTTGACCCCTGTTTGTTTCTTTGTCTGTGGACAGGCTATCCTAACAGTTATTAACCGATTTAGATGAAACTCGGTGAACATATACGGTGCAAGGACCAACTGATTACATTTGTGTAACGATCCGGATCCGGATCTGGATTCTGGGTGACGTCTAGTAC
>JAULKN010000110.1:0-11018 GCA_032356625.1 Axiothella rubrocincta
GTAGCCACCTCAGGCCATGGATGGACCACAGAATGTGTAACACGTGCGCATTGATCACTTATTAGTTATCATATTTTCACATTGAGCACTGCAAGACAAAAGGACAATAAAATATTGCTCCATGACACAATTTGTGGTGGAGGGATTACTTATTTTGAACATCGAAGTGATCTATGGTCATCTGCCATGCATGACGTTAACTTCTTCCTCGTCGGTGATCGATCAGTATACGTCAGATACTTCATAATGTTAATTTGGTTTTCATTCCATACATATATTTACATATTTGTTCACATTTTATTGTTATTTAATTAAATAATTCGATACACATTCTAGAACATGTTCTAAGTTGTATACAATCTGCAATAGCCATTTGTACATTTATAACAGACATTCACATGCGTGTGCAATAGGGCCAAAACATAGTAAACAATTAACAGTTACCATGGTATCGGATAATACAAAATTATCACATGATAGACTCTCATGGATTTCACTAAAAAAGGAGGGCATCAAATGTTGGTCGTTTTATAAATTGTTTGTTCATAATTACAGGCGTGGAAAAGGCCAAGACGATGACAGCACACCAGATAAACAACAGGACGATGAGAGACACCCCAGATATCAAGATAGACAAAGGAGAGCCAACAGAAGTTAAAGTCCGAGACAGGAACACTTGAATTGAACATGGCCAGAGGAATTACTGGACAGGCAAAACATGACTGGACGTGCATCCAATCGAGTACCGGCGTGCAGACAGCCTAGCACAAGAGTTTGATGCGGTGGATCTTCTTCTTGGTGACTTGCAAGTTGACAGTATCCCAAGAGAGGACCAGAGAGAAAAGCTATCGCGACTATCGATATTATCCTAAGAGATAAGCCTCGCAATCATACATGTACGCTCAGGGTGAAGGGTAAAATGCTGTAACTGCTGAAAAGAAACCTTATGTATCAGCAAAAATTAGAAAAATACTTTCATTGAGAGCTCACCAAAGAACACTTAATACGGCTATTCAAGATATAAATGGAGCTCCTGGGTGGCACTTTTCAAAATAATACAGTTAACAGAATTATTCATACCCTTACTAAAATTTCAGTTTTGTGTGGTTTTCTAAAGAATGAAACGTGGACAGATAATATTTGGGCCATAGTTGAATACTTTTAGTTGTCAGGTATAAATAACCAATGGCTTTAGTTTTACCTTATTTGCATAACAAACAAAAGTCTACATTGCTTGTATTCTGACATGCTCAGAATTATTCATACCCTTTATCAATAAGAGTTGAGATCACAGTTAATAGTCAATTGCAAAGCCCTTGTTTTTTTCACAGCATCCAGGCGGTTTGTGTAGGTGTTCACGAGGGTTTGGCATAGCTCCCTTGGAATCTTGGTCCACTCTTCCTTGGCGACGACCTCTAGCTTTTTCAGGTTAGAAGGCCTGCAGGCATGCACCTTGGCTTTGAGGGTTTTCCACAGGTTTTTGATGGGAGTTAGGTCTGGGCTTTGGCTTGGCCATGGCAGCACCCCCACGTTGTCATCCTGAAATCATTTTTTGACTGCCTTTGCCGTATGTTTAGGATCATTGTCCTTTTGGTATGTCAAGTTGGGGCCGAGATGAAGATTTTCTGCAGACTGCTTGATGTTGTCATGCAGAATCTGGATGTACTGCTTCTTCTTCATAATTCCGTCTACTTTGATGAGATTGTCAGCATGATGCTCCCACCTCCAAACTTCACGGCCGGCACATGGTTCTTTGGATTAAATGCTTCACCATTCTTGCGCCAAACGAAGGAAACATCCCTGTGGCCAAACAGCTCCATTTTCCTCTTGTCTGACCATAGAATTGACGACCAGAAACTTTTATCCTTGCCTCAGTGCCCTCTGGCAAATGCGAGTTGAGCTTTTCGATGCCTCGTGTGGGTGAAGAGAGGGGTCTTTCTTGTCTTTCGACGTCCATGTAGCCCTTTCTTGTGCAGTGTGCGATGAATTGTCTGGGTTGAAACCTTAGTGCCTATTTCACCCAAGTTGTCCTGAAGTGCCTTGATTGTTGTTCTGGGGTTGAAAAGGACCTCACGGCACACTTTCCTAACCAGACGAGGGAGACACATTCGGCTTCCGATGTTTTTCACGGTATTGATCTTCTTGTACTTCTGGACGATAGACTGTACGGTGGAAATTGGTACTCTGAAGAGCTTGGAAATGGCTTTATAGCCGTTTCCGATCTTTGTGAGCAGTCACAATGCTCATGCGGAGATCCTCGCGGAGTACTACTGAAAATGACATTCCACAAATCACTTACAATACAGTAGGTGAAATTCTTAGCATATTCCTATTGTTTCATACTGTATATACAAAACAATATGCAGAATCTTAAGAATGTCTGGAGCATGGGCATTTCGGAGGAATGTGGTCAAACACCATGACTTGCAGAAGGGTATGAATAATTCTGAGCTTGTCAGAATGCAAACAATGTAGAATTATCTTTGTTATGCAAATGAGGTAAAACCAAAGCCATTGGTGATTTATACCGACAACTAAAAGTATTCAACTATGGCCCAAATATTATGTGTCTACCTTTCATTCTTTAGAAAACCACACAAAACTGAAATTTTCTTAAGGGTATGAATAATTCTGTTAACTGTATGGGTGGTGGAGTAGTTTAACCAAATATAAATCATTGGTGGTAGGGTGCCAAAAAAAGTGCTTCTCACCAACCCCCTAAAATAATTTCTCGAATAGCCCTTACAATTTCCGAGGTACATGTAACCTCATGGCTCAGAAAAAACAATTTGCGGCAAATCAAGCCCGAATTTGTTTGCACTTTGGTGATTCACTCCAAGAAAGTGACGATAATCATTTAATCACCTGAATATCTTATTTGATAGAATTTCTATTTGTTCTTGATTTATTTCTATAGTATCTGAATGTATTGTCTATTGGGGCATTGCATTATATCAGGGAATAATAAATGGTACCTGGTAATCCAAAATGTCAGGTTTTGTCAACATTGGAATTGTAGATTTCAAGTTTCTATGGTGTCCAATTTCCCTCCATTTAA
This sequence comes from Axiothella rubrocincta, assembly GCA_032356625.1. Lineage (NCBI taxonomy): Eukaryota > Metazoa > Annelida > Polychaeta > Maldanidae > Axiothella > Axiothella rubrocincta. The sequence continues at coordinate 3,059 of JAULKN010000110.1, forward strand.
ATTGGCACCAACATTCCTTCCTACCTGGAGAATGTCAGAGAGCAGCAACCATTTGTCTTAGTGCTCGGTGAGGTGTTCAAACCAGAGCAGGTATTCGTAATTGTGGAGCATCGGGAGCTGAAACTTCATTCATTGCTTAAAGGAGTTGATGTCTGTTTTAAGCTATTTTATATCCTGGACATTTCCTACCCATGGCAGTGTGCTACTACTTGGGAATTTTTCCAGAAGGCGATTTATCATCTAGGTGAGGGAAAGGGAAAAGTCCAAACTTCAGGGATGCGTAAGATCTCTCGGAGCATACCTTAATTCCCCAAAAATAATGCTAAACATATCCATGTGCACATTTTATCAATTCTAATCACACGAGTTAAAAGCAAACTGTTCACAGTGTTCATTTACTATCGATTTTCCAAAATACCACATGTTCGGGTTTGAGTTTAAATGCATTAATGTTGATGATAACAAAAATATCCAGGCCAGTATTGTCTCACTTGGTGAGACAAATGCAAGCGAAGCCCATTGAGAAAGTTAAATTATGTCTATATCACAAACCTTGTACATTTAGAGGTTAATTTGATCCAAAACGAACCCCCTGCATACCACGGCTGTATGTAGAGGAAATCTAATAGAGCGCCCTCTCTTGGTTTGATACCGCCAATCGCGTAAAAACCCCCGCGTGGTAACGCAGGACGCTATGCAAATTATAGCATCATGGCCGCCCGTAAAGACAGATGTTTTGTTTGTTGCACGCAAAAAAGTTCTCATTTCCACCCGATAATAACATATTTAGACGATATCTCTAAGTGTTTTTTGATGGATTTGGACCGTGAAGAAGCGATAAATAAAAGAATATGTGCAACATGCAAGAATGACATCACATTGTATCGGAAAACGGGAAAGGTTTTCGGACATCGCGTCTCGTCCAAAGGTAAATTGGGTTTTCATGGACAAAGGAAAATCGGGGGTAAACGGGAAAGAAGACATGAGGATCGAATCGTGGCTGGAGGCGGGGAGGAGATAAATAGCACTGTGGCCGAGCAACCCACTATAGACCCAGATGTTGCCAGCAGACCAGGAAGTTCAGGGACAGGATCGCCTTGCATGATTAGGAATAACCCTAGGCCTGCGTGTGATGAATCTTCCAGCAAGGAAAAACTTGAGTGTTTGTTGACTGTCTCCCGATGTGCCACTTTCTAAAGAACAGGAACACTTGCTCACAAGAATGGTTAATAAAAAATCTTCAGGCAGAGTACTTTTCACTACTGTCAATTCCCGTGGCCGACCAAAACATTTCCTTCAGATTCCAAGTGTTGAGACTGGAAGTGGGGATTGCACACCAAGAACAAAGAGACAGAGAAGTCAATTACTAGAATACGTTGAGAAACTAACTAGTGTACCGGATCCTCAGAAATCCAGATCACCATCCCCACTGGAACCCATCACAAGCCACATTGAGAGCCAGCGGGCCTATCATCTGAAAAGGAACAGTACTGGATACACTCATGCTATGAAAGCTGCCGGTCTCAAGGTGTACGGCAAATTTTCCAGGGATGCTGTTCAACATATCAAGTCGGTAGTTCCATTTATTATGTTTCGATTGTTGAAGCGAGTATTTCGTGCTGAGGCTGGGTTTGATGTTCTGGGTACTGAGAGGCAGCTTCGGCAGGAACTCAGCGATGTCGAATTCGAGTATGAATGTGGTTCGTTTTTGAATACCAATCACGGTACAACTAGTACAACATGCACGTCAAGGGGGGCACGTCAACCAAGTTGCTGTTGCAGATCCTCAATAGTACGAAACAACACTCCGTCAAGTCAGCAAAGCTTCTTGGGTTTTTTGAGGGAGGCCCAGATGACAGGTAAATTTTTAAATAAAGTATTAACAATATTGCCTTTATTCAAATTCTTGAACAAACATTTTTAAAGATGTGTATCCTGCATACTGGAAATGCATGTACCAGGTAGTAATAATTTTGTTATATTTTTCTTTCTATTTTAGATTCAACATGGAGGGAGCATTTCAGCCTGTGTTTGACGCTATCAAGGACGTTGCGGACCACATTACTGACTTGGATCTGATGGCGCTGAACCCACCAAATGATGAGTGTTGTCGTAAGCCCTCCAAAGAAACAGGTAGGTTTAATTGAATTTTTGGCAACTTTCTTGTAAAACAAAATAAACTCCTTCTGTGCAGATTTTTTGGCATCTATGATATATTCATCATTGTCAGCAGTTATTAGAACATTTGTTATGCGATCTGGAGAAAGCTGTCGGATGCCGCAAATTACTATTTTGAGACATAGTCTAGTTACAAACCATTTTTTATGAAAAGTTTGATTCTTTTTCTGTAAAATGTGTGCTTTAACGATGCAACATTATTTTAAAAAACCTCCATTGCAATTTTTTTCTGGAAAATACATTTTTTGTATTCAGAACTTGTTTTCGCAATCTGCCGAACTTCATTGGCAATCCATATGATTACTATTGTCAACCACCCATCCATTTCAATATGACACGGGAGTCGAGGCCATACTTATTTGTTTGTTTTCTCTATCATCATCATGTACAGAACTTTCATGGAACCCGCTGCATCCATTTAACGACGATAACAGGACCATCAGCGAAGCATGCTCTTACTGTTTGGCTCGGCTGAAGAAACCCAGAGTAGAGACATCAAAGTCGCCTGACAAACCAGGCAATAGAGCTTTCCATTTGTGTCGGGTGAGCTATGGAGGAGATTGGGAGTGGCTGGCGAAGCTGCTAGGTCTAACCGGCCCAAATGGAAAGCACTATTGTCTTCATTGTCACACGACATTACAAAAACTGGAAAAGGGCACCCCCCATGCTCTTCACATCCTGCCCAAGTACAGGGAACTCACAGCGGAGGATGGCATCCAAGCACCATTGCGAACACTCGAGGAGTGTAGTCGTCAACATGAACTCTTTGTTGAAGCAGGACAAGTCACAAAAGATGCCTCCCAATTTCTTAATTGTATATATAAACCAATGATTCGGGGAGCGGGTGACATTTTAGATTGTATTAGTACAACGCCACTTCATATAAGTCTAGGTCTGGGTAAACAAATCATAGATGTTGTTGAAAACGAGGCATGTCAACTGGACAAGGGTGTAAGGGAATCTGGTATTGTATACTGTGATGAAGTCGGGCAGTTATGTTCCCGGCAAGAAGCTCTCGAAGAAGATCGTAACAGGCTTGAAGAGGAACATAGACGACTGGATGATGCCAAGCAAGGGCAGGAGGAACAGACGGCATTAATCATTCGAGATAACCCACATCACTTCGAGAAAGTTAATAATAAGCTAGTGTGCAATACAAATTTGGCTCGAAATTCAAGAAAATTGGTTCAGGGGATACGAAAGGAGATCAAGGAAATCGAAGTTCGAATGAAAAACATACAGAGGGAAGTGGGAGTTAACGTAAAGTTGAATCTAGAATTGTTGGAAGCAAAGGGAAAGATTTTGGGGCCATTTAAGAGTAGATTTGATGCTGTAATGGACGAACTAAAGCTTAAAAGAGCAGCATATCATAGCGGTGCGTTTGTCGGTAGTGATGTGCATAAGGTTTTTAAGCCGAAGAACATCAGTAAATTGGCCAAAGTCTTCCAACCGCTTTGCATAGAAGGAACAAATTTTGGATCCCATCATTTGAAGGATAAAATTACGATGCTTTTATCTAAATATAGATTGTGCTATATTTTGTACACGGCAAACCGCCCTTTATGCAAGCATGAAGTAGAACTGCTGGTCCTCCGTTGTTGTAGTTTTGGGTGCTGGTTCCCAGTCAATTTTCCTGATCAAAATCTAAAACGCAAATTTCATCTATTAACAGTTGAAGTGCCACGACAGGCGAGACAGCTCCTTTCAACAGGAATGTTCACTGAACAAGCATCTGAAAGTATACACCCATATATAAATAATTTGGGAAGAATGTTCTGTTCTGTTCAAAACATTCCACAGAAACAGAAACTTATTGTAAAACAACATAATCTGTATACTGTTGCACGTTCATATGATGTAAAAAACAAAAAATGAAAGCATGAACTGGAACTGGTACTGTTCAAGTGTAATTTTAAATAAATTATGATCTTTGACGAAATGAATAGTAAATACTATGTAGGTTTGGTCTTTGGCAATAATTCTATATATTGCTCAATATTGTTTATAGCATTAGGCCAATACATATATATTAGGCGACTACTACGTACGATTTTTTACGAAACTTGCAGAAACATGACATTGTAATTTGTGTATGGCCTTGATTGCTTGATGTACATAATTATGTATTTTTGATATTAAAGGCTTGTGATATGATAGCAGAGTGTCATAACAATTTTTGTCTACTCAGAATGTGGTTATATAGTTCTCAAGTTATTTTCATAGGTACCGTAGACCTGGTTTGCCAATATTTGTAGCATTATTTTAACCAAGCTGTGATCCCTCACACGTACACACACTGTATTTCTGACAGACCTGAAAAGGGGCGTAGTTGCAGCGGTAATCTGCAATTGTCCGGGGTAAAAATCTACGTACAGTACATGTACTCAGTAAATGTCCTACTGTACGACACTACTTTAATAATATTACTACGTAAATACTAGTACTAGCCTTTAAAAACATCTGAAACCAAGTACCGAGTATAGGCTAGCTTTTTTTTTTTTTAACACGATCGAATGGATTTTAAATGTTTTTTTATACTTTCAACAATATCCATGTTTTATCATATTATTCCCCAATAGTATTATGTTCAAGTATTAAATCATAAACAGTAACACTAACAAAGATAGAAAACAATATAAAACGTGTACATTACTAGGCCTACCGCGTACCGTACATGTTGCAAAGTGGCTACAAATTTAAGCAACACAAAACAAAATGGCGCGCGGCCAGTGTGGTTTGATTATTAAAACCTCCGACAGCCCAATTTGGCATCACGAAGTGGCCCGCCAACTAGTTTTCCTCTTTACTTATGTATATAAACTGTTCATAATTATTTACTTTAGATACCGTGTTCCATTTTCCCAATCACTTTTATTTAGTATTTGATCGGTTTCTTCATCAAATCTGGGATTTGGAATTGGGATTATTTAGAAAATTCGCCGGATTCGTATTTTACTTACAAAACTGACCAAAACATGCCGATCACGGCCGCACTAAATACCATATTTCTGTCGATCTTTGATGAAATAGAACTTAATTTGTCTAGAGAACGACTATTGAAATCATATAATAGTACTGGAGATATTTTGGTGAAAATAATATAGGTCACAACCAGTATTTAGCGGGTATTTTCTGACCCTCTTAGATTCAACAATGGCGGACAACTGTACCACCTTGCCGAGCAGATATGCATACGATTAACCGGGAATATAACTTAGCAACCGTTTATTTTAGGTATTAGGATCGATCAATTAGTGATATAGGGGTGTTCTTGTTGCATGTTGTGAAGAGAAATTAGCAGTATTTGATCTAGTTTTCATGTTAGAACAAATTTAACAACCACTAAAATGATGACGTCATTATCATATCGTAATTTCTGAATAGCATTGAGCATAGCTTGTGTGAATTATTTTCTATGTATTATTATCGGATGTTAAGTATAACGAACCCCTCTTTCATAATAGACTAGGCCTACAGAGCAGCATGGAGCTAGGTACGTGTTCTCATAACGTTTTTGCCGATGCTCAAAAACATGAATATTCATATCGTCAACAAAGCCCAAACATCTGGGTTCAAACAGCGCCCTCTTTTGCTTTTGAATAGTTATTAGATTTCCCATTTAGAGCTATATACACGGCCGTGTTAAGGAGGTTTTAACTAACTAAAAAGCATTCTACTTTTCCGGGGATCAAGGATTCAACTTACTTAAATAGTGCCAACATATTTATTAAGGCGTTTGGTCAGCTTTCTAACTCATGGGTTTCCCCCCAGTTTTCTGGGTCTTACATCCCAGCTCTAAGATGGTAGCTTCTGCTTGCTATACAGTACTTCCCATCTAAACAATATTGTATGGGACATGTACATGCTGCTAAGTCTCGTTAAGTTCATTCAAACCTGTAAAATATGTGATGAAACAGTTTCCCTCATACTCCGAAGCTACCTTTAATCGTCATGGCAGCGAGTTAATTATGGCGAGGAGGTATAAGTTATTGTAGTTCCTAAGTGGTGGTTATTTTATTTGCATTTGCATTTAATCTAGAAACCATCTTCATAAATTTGAAAAGTTGTAGTTACCTAAATATAAAAATAGCCCAAGTCTATGAGACTTGGGCCAGTTTTAAGAAGAGATTTTGTTTTTGTTCGGTGATGATAGTTTAATATCAAAAAAGCATGTAAAATTGTATATGTGCCTAATTCTATGTGTGTTCTGCAGGTAGGTACTTCTGTACAAAATATAATTGGTTTTATTTTTTGAGAAGGTTTACTGAAATATAAATTTGTTTGGCTCATTAAATAAATCCGTTATTATACACAAATAATTCAGTGTTATTTTCCTATTAAATTATTAAGCGGATATTTGCTTGTTTCCACGAGTGTTTTCATCTCCCCTTGAAAATCGTATGTACTGTGTGTAGTGGATTTTCGGGATGATGTACATGTATAGGTGTATTGTGTTATAGTGATGTGATTTCTGGACAACTTTTGGAAGCAGGTAGAGGGAGATGCAAAGCAACACAACAAAAACCTATTTCAGTAAACTTTAAAATGTTTCTATATACATCTTATCAGTTATTTGTTGTACCTACTTGTGAAAAGTTCAACTAGGAAATGTGCATTAGAGGTTGTTTAGATGTGCGACAAACTACATGTTTGTTGATATGTCATTCCCCGAGTTAATGACCCAGATTCCAAGCTGTGTGGTCTACATTCTAAATATATTTTTTATTTCATTGACCTGCAAAGCAGCTAGGATTCCTGCCGGCTGTACAACCAGCCTCAGACTTATTCACCACATCTGTTGTAAGGGTTCCAGCTGCAGTTATAGCCGGAAAATGTAGATACCATACACCATTCAAGATTAATGGTGTGTAAATTATAGCGATCAAAGGAACATTTAACAGTAATGCTCGGTGGGAAAAAAGAAGTGTCTATGGTAATCGGAAAGGCAATAAAGGTCACAATGTTTCGCATGTGTCTACAGTCCAGTTGATTACCATGCAAATAAGAAAGCATGGATGACAAGTACCTGCCAGCTAAACAATCAGTAGTATCATATTTAGCCATCACACCTGTTACTATAGTTCCTGCTGCAGTTATAGCCGGCAAATGTAGATACACCATTAAAGTATAATGGTGTGTAAAATGCAGCAAGATTGAATCAAGGATTTTAAATAAATTGCCGCCTTGCACCGTGAACTTGGAACGATTGGCTTGTAGAACACGATGATGAATGGTTTAACGGCAAGAACTTTTCCTGTAAGTGGACTACTTTTGCAGGAAAATGCACGTACCAGTAGGTTGGTGAAGAATAACGAATTGATGGCTTCAAGGCTTCAAATGGCTGGCTGGAAGCCTTTTGCCATCGCCACAACGTTGTGTTTGGGAAACTGAATGGTGAGAGAGGCGGTGTTGATGCTACAACATTGGCTGGTTGGAGGTGGAACTGCCTGAGCTGTGGTGATGGGCACACATTGAAAGAAATCTTCAATATGGATGAAACAGGATTGTTTTTCAAAGCATCTGTAGATTCTACTCTTTACTTTAAACGTAGTGACTGTTCGGGTGAAAAGCGGTCAAAGGAACATTTAAACAGTAATGCTGTTTTTGAATGTCTGGGGGAAAAAGAAGTGCCTTTGGTAATCGGAAAGGCAATAAAGCCACAATGTTTTGGTAGACTTGGTGGCTACAGTCTACCAGTTGATTACCATGCGAATAAGAAAGCATGGATGACAAGTACCTGCCAGCTGAACAATCAGTAGTATCATATTTAGCCATCACACCT